>JAQFZQ010002422.1:0-14003 GCA_034696005.1 Glomeris marginata | reverse complement strand
CAGTTTGTAATCAAGTACACATTGATATGGAACACAGTTTGGGTGGGGTTGCAAAATCGTGCCGGATGTCCTTTAAAAGCAAAGGAACAAAATACACTTGAACATGATTGCACTAGTTTCACTTTCACTTTGCATATTAAATTAGTAATTGTAAATAAAGATTATCAAATCACATACCGCGTATTCAATTTTGGTAGACACTCTTTGGAATGAGCCCGTGTACAAGTTTCCATCGGTCCATCTCACTTGAACATGCTCACCGGCAGCTGGTGGACCAAAGACAGCGCACTGCCGACTCTAATCAAAGCAATTACAGTATGCATGATTATTGATACGCACAAAACTCTTAACATCTCAATATATTACAAACCACTATATCAGTAGGTTCCACATTTTCACTGAGTGATCCATCATCAAACTCCACAACGTACTGAACTTTCACATTCTTGTTAACTATGTCTGCCTCGTAATATCGTCCGTTCTTATGTTTGGCAACCACCTTCTGATAAACTTCTACTTCTGACGTAACCCGACTAGGACTCTGTTGGATAAACATATAAATACAAATTAGTGTTGTGTTCTATTCAATTGCATTAGTTTTGTTTTATGAAAATTTCAAACAGCAATTAATAATATGTAAACCTTTTTGTAATGTCATACAATAAAAAATGTATAGCTCAATATTTTTTAAAGGAAACAATTGTATGCACCATCAGCTGCATTACTTTACAGTACACAACGTAAGATTACCTTCTTTGACACGTGTCTCGAGCATGTTATGTAGAACAGCTGAGGCCAATCGCACACCTCAAAATGTATGCCAGCAGCATGGGCACATGTGACATGAAAAGGAGTACTGCATTTCTTCGCCGAACACTGCATGCACGCACCCACATAACGTCCACATCTACGCATCATCTGATGACAAAATATGCACTTCTGCAAACCAAAAAAACATCTTAATACAGTTCAGAACATTCCTCGAATTGATTCAACAACCTCTTACCAATCTCATCCTCCCTTGAGGGATCCTCGTCACGTCAATTGGTTCCCTAAGTGTGGCATTAACGAAAAAGACTTCAGGAACTATTGCTGCGCAGACAAGATGAGCCCAACGACCATCGGTAGTTTGTTTCAATGCACCTCCTCGTAGGCTGCACAGACAACACTCCTGAAAGCGAAATAGTTAAAATTTAGATGCAAAAGCACGTTCAATAATTTCTATTATGGTTAAGTTTCGTACTTACAGCATTTACACTTTGCTTGAGACACCTCGAGCACCTCCAAGTTCCGCCTTGCGATGGCAGTTGCATCACGCCGTAACAACTGGCGTGTACGCACACTTTACAGTCTTCACACACGAGAAGAGGGCTGCATCCATCAACATTCAAAGGTCTCTCCGTACTTCCATTGCCACCTCCAAACTGCGCATCTCTCTCTACGAACAACGCCTCCGGCATGAACACTGTAGAACTTGCCGGTACGCAACTTGTCTCGGAAGCTCTCTGCGGCCACTTGGAATCCAACCTCAGGCCTTTCAGCTGTTACACATTTGTACACCGTTCATACACACATTACTTTCTACCTACACGCAATTTCCCAAGTTGAATAAAACTTACATCTGGTGGTTTGAAGAGCGAACACACTGCGCAGTGGGGCTCGCGTACAGAGCAATGTTCATTGAATACCATTTCAGCATCGAAATTTGTTCGTTGAAACTGCCAAAGATCACACAACTGACTCGCCCAAGCTTCCATATCTTCTGTACATCCCAAGGTTGAACACGAATCTATAAACACACCAACAAAAGTAGCTTAGTTACTCAAAAGCCACTTTCAAATGGAATTCGTTGATAATATATTTTGACATATTACATTTGGTTATCTTAAAACACCTATATTTTGCTTCTTACAATTGCTTACAATGCATTTAATTTAGTAGACATGATCACTTCTAATCTTGAAAACAAAACCCATTACATGAATTTCCTTCAACAATGACCAACACTGACTATGAATCGAAACGCATCCTTCACTTTGTTGTGATACATAAAAATTAGTTCCAAATTGTTAAACTCGCATGCATACCATCATCACTTGTTTCTGAATGTTTGGGATGCAGTTTCACGATCGGCTGTCTCCTAGGTGTAGCACAGTCCACTTTGAAAACGGCCAACCCAGGATCCGCAAGCAGCAAATTCTACAAACATAGAAAACATAAAACGTCATTTCAGCTATACATTATTACACATGATAACTCCTGAAATGCCACAGTAGCAAAGGACAGGTTGCAATGAACCGAACCGCAAGTAAAACATTATACCTCTGTATTCTGCGACACCGCAGACGGACTGCTCATCGGCACATTTGCGTGGCACTCAGGTGATAAAGCTGGCTTCGTTTCTTGTCCAGAACTGTTTTCATTCATGTTGGAATTGGCTGAACTCGCACTGACAGCTGCACTATGATTTCCTTTCATCGGAAGGAACTGCGGCAAACTTGTCGGGGTTTGCTGCGGTAGCGACCTGTCAACCACAACTATCTTCGGGGACGTATTGAGCGGTACGGTTGCCATATTCGTGTTTGCAGTTTTATCACGGGGTAAATATTTCCCAAAATTAGGTTTCTCAGCACTCAATCCCGGCACAGTGTACACGTTCTGCGACTGAAACCTGAACTGCTGCAATGTTTTAATCTTACTCGGAGAACTGAAAGAGGTGCGTGTTGCTGGTTGCAGTGTCGAAACTGCCACGGTTGGCGCCATAACCCGAGGTGAAGCAACTGTCTGTGGTATCCTCCCATTAGGTGCAATGGTTGGCACACACTGTTCTGGACTGCACTCGTCCATCATCCTCCTCGCAAACGGTTTGGACTCTAGCTGTGTAAAGGGATAACAGCTCGGAGAAATACCCTTCTCCAAACCAGGTTTCACATCGGTAACAGTCTGTTTCACGTTCACAGCGGCCGAACCCGCAACTTCTACTTTAACCGGGCTCTGAGGTATCAGACTTGCCAGCTGGTAAGTGAACGAAGGCTCATTTAGCCGGTTTCCAAGTTTCATGATCAGACTGCTAAGCTTGTCAGTACTCAAAGGGCTCTGGTATACACCAACACCTGGCAGTTGTCCGAAGGTATGTCCAGTGGACGTAACAGAAGATTGACTCGGCAGATTCACACCGTACGCAGCACTCTGAGTGACCGGAGTGGGGAATTCTTGCTTCACCGCGGACCCGGCTTTATCGGTTGGGAAGTTGTTGGCCTTGGCCACCGGTATCTCGATCCGCTTAAGGTTAATCAAAGGCATTTGCATCACTCTGTTAAGTTGATTAGCACCGACTACAAACTGTTGAGCATTCGCGTAGGCCAGTGACGGTACGTAGAGGGGTTTGCTGGGACGCATTACGCCAGTGCCATGGAGAAGTTTCGGCTTTTTCTTCACTTTCGCATCATTGTTATAATCGCCATGGATCTTCCTGGGCTTCTTCGCATTTTCATTCTTCACGGGTCCATCGCAACTGGAGTTTGGTACGGCAGCCATGGATGAGGCTTCCCCATTCTTGGGCACACCAGGCGTTTTTCCATCACCGTCATCATCAGAAGCAGAAGCAGATGACGATGATGATGAAGAATCGGCATTCTCGCCACTGTCATCATCCTCGCATTTGTCAGTTATTGGGTGACGCTTAGACACCGATGACACCACGGGTTGCTTTTTACGTTCACCAGACATGCTGAAAATTATCAATCGTACATTTATTCTAGGATGTAACTCACATTAACCGTAACATTTACGATAAAGTTCCCAATTTCGAGTATCATACCTCCGGCCAACAAATGCCAATTCAGCTCTCGAAGGCGGTGGAGCAACAGCGCACCTGGTCGGGTCTTCCGGATGCGGTCCAAAATCTTTACCAGCCTTCCAAATCTCGTAGCGATCCGGTTGAAATCTTTTCACAAACGTCTCCATACTGATTTTAACGCAGTCTTTTCTGCATGTGCACTGCATCATAATTACCGCAAGTTCATTCCTCATGTTCAGTACATTGTGTAACAAATTCATAAATGGAGGTACAACCTGTGTAGCTCTTTTCCCATACTCAATCCAACGTTCTGTTGCAAAATTGGTTGATTCAGCACAGTTAAATCCGTGGTTAAAACCGGCATGATATCCATATGGGAAAGTTATCATGAATTCGCCAGGTTCTTGGGTGATCTAAAAGAAAAATCAACAGTTTTAATCAAAAAATATAATGGCAGTTAACTCATCAAGCAAATCTATAAAAGTACAACCACTAGTTGTATTGGTATACATAGCTATTAAACTTCATGCTTACTTTATTAAACGGAATGGAGTACTGCTTGAGTATTTGTGGCGATATTACAGTCATCTTATGCCGCAAGAATGCAGGGCACGCTTGGAAACTTTCCGGGAAAAAGCCTGGAGCACAACAAAATAATTTGTTAGAACGGTGTAATACAATGTTATCATGTATACAGGTTTATGAACATACCATTTGCAAGTCTTTCAAGTCGTCTGCCATGCTCCGGTGGAATGGCGTACCAGGACTTTGGCGCACCAAAATGCAAGTAATTGATACTATACAAGTCCATGTCTTCCGTATGCCACGCAAACGTTGTCTTCCACATCCCGAAATACAAATATGCAGTGTTGACGCCTTCAATCTTCACTCCATAGTCTCCAGTCACGCAATCCAAAATGGTGTTGAGATGGTTAATGTTCCACTCCTGTGTAATTAATAAAATACAATTTTGCAATTCATTACAAGCAAACATCATATTTAGACATTCCCAGAGTTGAAATGGGTTTCATTACCTCAACTCCGGCGTCGTACAAAGATCCGGAAACATCCGCCCCGTAAATCGGCGCATTGAAAGCAATATTCTTCCAGTATTTCCTTTCTAAGTCTTCATAATCGAAGAATTTTGGGGTGTTGTACCTACAATTACATCAGGACATTATAATCTTACTCAACAATGTACAGACAGATCAAACAGTGATTTTTAAAAATACACACCTTTCACTGTTAGCCAATTTTTGGAAATCACGAACAGACATTGACCGTTTTTGCATGTTGTATTGCTGGAAGAGCCCTTGTCTGCCTTGCACCTCTTGCGATATCGGTGCAGGAATTGTCATGTTGATATCCTCATAGCCGCATTTTCTTGGACACCACTCCTTCGGTGGTATAACCTATTGATGGATTTTTATTTGGTGAGAAATATTATAAGTAACAAGACAGTTGTTACCTACAGAAATTACCTTTGCTAAACCAGCTTTATGTGCTCCTTGCGATTCCATGTATTCTATGTATTTTGAGAAATCTTTGAATTCTTCCATGTTAGGCCGGAAAACCATAATTCTGGGAGTCCCAGAATTGTTACCAGTAGTTGATGCCATTCTGCAAAATAAAGAATAAATGTAACAAAACTATAGCTTGTTCTCAAGCGAATGAAACAGCCTTTTGCATTTATATAGTAATGAATAGAATGAGGGCATAAAAGATCTTTTATAACAAACTGAGTTGACTGATTTTTGTGAAATCTCTAGAATAATCTAGGAAAAATGTAGAATCAGAAAATTAGATATCCCCAACTTGCACATGGATGCCACTATTTCCGTTATTATTTTTATACCATGGGATATTTGAAACTGTTACAAAGTTTGGAATTTGATTGGCAGCCCATTTATATAGTACGTACTTCCGGTTTATATTGGACAAATCTTGACAAATTATTGACGCGCCTGAAAATTAAATACTATCAGGCGCAGTTATATACGAGCACAAAGTACCATTCACCACTAGCTCAAAGCCTATTGTCCTACTGTCACATATAAACCTCTACTAGCAGCCCCAATTTATTGATTACCCCTAACCCAATCGCACCGCGGCAGGCCTAATTCAGTTTATATTTTTATTCTCTTTAAACGTTAAAAGAAGTTTCCAAGAATCTCGCATCGTGATTTTAATGATGCATGGTTGTTTAATCAACGACGGTAACTTGTATAAAATTCAAAGTGTCGTTTAGGCTTAAAAATGCCGTGATACGTGCGATCGTGTAGGGCAAAATGGCGTCACAGATTTGCACGGCATTCACCTTTATAAGTTGTTCTTTCGCTCTTCCCAACATACACGTCCTCCAAGCAGGAAAAATTGCCGTCACTGTCGTTAATGACAGTTAGATGCGTCGTTGTTTGAATTTCTCGCAAGACAAATGGCGATATAATGCCGATAGCAACTGTGTACCCGAAATGGAACACAAAACCCGTCGACGCTTCGATTTCGTTCGGCCGAAACTCAACTTTGTCGCAGCACGCAGAATTATTTTCGATTTATAATTAAATACTCATGCCACGAAGCTAAAAACTGGTTACTTAGCTTCCAGCTACCCGCACCCATGTGATGCACACGCGTGCATTTGCAGTTCGATTGCGAAAATTTGCTGTTCACTTCGCGAAGACAACGATCAACTTTACGACATACATTGCATGTGAAAGACCACAACCTCCTTGTGACCGCAACGCCTACTCGGCGAACGCAGCAAACGTTAGTACATCGGCTGGAAACCAGGGGCGCAGTGTGACCAATGCGCGTATGAATTCTGATTGGATGCGCCATTTTTGTGCGAATTTCATTGTTGGTTCTGATCACAAAGTAAATATGCAAAAAATATACCGCATGTAAAAATCCAATCAACATCGATAAATTCAAATTGGTTATTTCTGGATTCGATCCAAGATTCGATCAATGATTCGATCGACATAATACTGCTGCTACGATACGTGTATCGATATTCCGTACGAAATACCGATACGCCTGAGGTATGCGGCGTTTGTGAATTTTAGCTATTTTTCGGAGAAATACGATAATTACATTTATTTCAGGATATGGAAACAGTGAGGCAAAACACAGCGTTGGATAGGCTCCAACGTCGACAAGATGAGAGAATAGTTCAAGCCGAGAAGTCAAAATCTGCTAAACAGCAAGGCCCAGTGAACTCCCAAGAGGCCATCGGCCATTTTTGGGCATCTTTTACAGAAGCCAAAAATGAAATCGAAAGCAGTTTGACGCGTAGCGATTTAGTTCAGGTTATAATTGTTACTGTTCTGATACTCCTAAAGTTATTAAAATATACATATGTACTTACTATTCTGTATCTCTGCATATTCTCAGACTGACCGATTGAAACTGTCGGCACATTTTGATGAAATTTCACTGCGCTTGCAGTCCTTAAAACAATCTCTGTCAGATTCATCGTCCATTTTGCCTTCTTATGACGTCAGAACAGCCCAAGAGGCGATTAATCGTCTTCAAGAATCATTCCTGTCGCAACACGATGTGTATTTACCCAAAAGGAAATTTGCATTTAAAGCTAGAAGCAAAAAAGATGACAAACCCTTGCAGTCATGTGATGTTAGTTTCCATTCTAGTAATTAATTAGAAATCAAAAATAATAAATAATTAATGATTGTTGACATTTTCAGGAACTGGATCATTCTTCAAAAACCAGTACCACAAGCAGCTTATTACTAGACGAATCTGTATGCGATTTTAGTGATGTTGTAAATGAAACCCTTATAATGCAACGTGACCGTGTGAATGGCGAAGACATAGCTCTGCAGCGGCTTCAAGAGTGCACCATTAAAATATACGGCACCCCAAACACTGTCCACATGACCAGGCTGAACAACTGCACAGTTCTCTTAGGACCCACGTCCACTTCGGTATTTCTTGATGACTGCCATGGTTGCACATTCTCAGTGGCGTGTCAGCAGTTGCGGGTTCACTCATCATCCAAATGTGATGTGTATGTTCATGTGGAATCTAGAATTATTATAGAAGATTGTACTGAAATGCGATTTGCTCCTTACAATTGCAAGTATGATAGCATTGTGCAAGATATGCTCAAAATTGGTATGAACCAGGATGTCATCCGTTGGAATGTTATCGATGATTTCAATTGGCTTGCAGCTGATGCATCCCCAAATTGGACTGAAATTCCAGTAATTGAGAGGATTGATGTAATGTGATGTTAGCTTTAAATACACTATATACCATACTAAATGTTCATATTAATTTAATAATTAAATCAAATGTTATGTGTTAAGATTGTACCCAAAAATGGAATAAAAATTACCTTGCAGATGGAAAAACTAATTTGTTATTTTATTAATGTTTGGCTGTATTTATTTAAACCTTAAATAACACTGTAACAAAAAAATTAAAGACACTTAGTCTGAATCAGATGGTTCGGGGGATCCGGCTTCCGATGAAGTAGGTTCACTTTTCACTTTACTGTCTTCCTCATCCATCTCTTCATCTTCCTCCTTATCATCCTCCTCCTTATCATCATCCTCTTCATCTTTCTTCTTCTTTACATAAGATATTATCAAATATATAAAATATCAGTGGCAAGTAAAAAAAAACAATTAAGACTTTATGAATGCATGTGAACATGAAATCTATTTACCTTGGAAGGTTTCTTCGATGGCTTTTCTGGTTTTGCATCATCATCAGAAGATCCTTCCGAACTCGATATATATTCTTTGCTTTTATACTCCAGCTTCACTGCGCCGGAAGATTTCTGCGGCGTACTCTTTTTGGCCGCTTCCTTTTTCGATGTACTTTTTGTTCCACTTTTTGATTCACTTTCTGTACCCTTATTGGTCTTGTTGAATTCAGCCATTGCTTTTTCATAGTCACGTTTAGCTTCTTCCGACAGTTTCTCCCACTTCTACATTATTAAGACAGCATATGCAAATAGTTCATGGTTCAAGAGTGTTTTTGCAAAATAAAATTCCTACATAACTCGTTCAGACTTATAATGCAACGTACCGTTTTATCTTTTATTTCCCTCCACTGCTCCGCAGCTTTTTTAGTAAGGTTAGTGACTGTTATTCCCGGATTTTCCGTTTTAATTCGTTCCCGGTTTTCATTGAGCCACAGGAAATATGCAGATTGAGGACGCTTCGGCTTTCCTTCAATACGTTCCTTCTTCTTACGTTTCCTCTTCTCAGGTTGCTGCGAAATTGTAAAATGACTACATTCAAGCCAATACATTTATGGACCAAAATGTTGCTTGGCATTATATTTACTGCTTTCGTTTTCTTCTCCTTAGGTTTGCTCTTGCTTTTCTTTTCTGGTTTACTACTGCTCTTATCTCCACCAGAACCTCCAGAGCCTTCTTCATCGCTGCTAGATGTAGCGACATTGCTGTCGTACCTTTAAATGCCATAAATAACTGATTAAAAACTTTGCTGTTGAAATGTTGAAACCACGGAATATGTTGGATCGTACTCTTCAGCCACTTCACTGCCACTTCCTTCAGGATTGAACGACACGTCTGACTCATCATCGTCATCATCTCCAGATCCATCATTCACCTGCCGTTCCTGTGCCTCAGCTTTAACGCGTGCAAGGTACGCGTCAGGTTCACCTTCTACATCAGAGTCCACCAAATCCTCGGTGTAATTAGGTTGATCCTAAAGAAACAATGTGAAATGTTAGCACATGGTATAATTCCCAACATTCAACAATTACAATGGAACCTCAATTAAATATGGAATTAAGTACCTGAATCCCACATTTTATTTTATTATAAAAAATATACTTGCGTATGAAATTTTCAGAAAACTTCCATCTGGATACTACAGATGTTAGTTGGTCACCTCATTTGCCATTGAATTTACATGAATCTTGAGCTCAAATTCATACTTATCCATCAAAGTTCAATGATAAAGTTGATTTTTGATGTTTCAATTCAATATTTTTGCATGTCTTTCGAAATGAAATTGTTTTAAGAATTATTTTGTGTAATTATTATTATATCTGAAACATTAATATTACACGATTGTGCAAGTTAATTATCAGAAATGGTCTTGGTTCCAACAACTTTGCATAATCAAGGTTCCACCGTAGTATTTCAACTTTACTAACCATTTGCCCACGATTCTTAACTCTCAGCTTCTTGCTTGTAATGAAATCATACAGTTTGCTATATTCTTCCCTAGAAAAAGCAACACAAAGATGTCATAGCAAAGATCAGCATTCAGTAATAAATATTATAATGTAATAACATTTTACAACGAAAAATGTGAATACAATTCCCAAATGGCACCATTTTTGGAGATTGCCTCGTATAAATAATACAATAATTGTTAACATTACTCACTTTTCAATGCTGCTAAAGGTGTGCATTACCCCACTCTTTGTCTCAACCTCAAAGTCAAAGGAACGTGTGCTGCCACCACTGCGGGCAAAGTGGACACTCGCAACCTCCTCAAATCGAATATGCATCGGAGGTTTGTGTACATAGATGAAACCACGTTCAAGTGGGTACAGGAAACCAGCTGCGGCTTTGTAGGAGCAAGTGATTGCTGGAGTTGAAGAGTGGCTGCCAAAAATTTATCATAATATAAAATTAACTGTGAAACTACTCAAATGAATTTCAATGATCACTCACCCGACGAAGTTACCGGGTACCGTTACTTTTCTGTTCACGAGTGCTTTCATAATCTTACTTATCACTTCGAAAGTATGTCCTGTCATTTCCTTCTGTAATTTCCCAGCATACTTTTCTTCAATATCATCCCTGTATAATTGCAATTAATTCGCATTAATACCCCCATTTCAATTATATAAAGTATCCAAAAAGACAATTACTCCGTCATGGCCATTTCTATTGTGACTTCGTCCTCGTTGTTAAAAAGTAGAATGAGAAAATGGTATCTTGTTTGTCCTTGCTTAATTGGTGGGTCTAAACTGACCTATAGTTGGCAATAAAATTAACTTATACATATTATAGGTTCGCATTTAATTTCGTTTAAATAATGCAGACATGAGAACATACCACAAAGTACATCTGTCTCTGATCTTTGTGTGGAAGAAGGAACAAGCGTAACACTGTTGTCATAGGGATCTTGTAATCAAAAGTTTTTCCGTGCAACTGGATGAATGATGGAAACAACTTGATGTCGTATCGACCACTGTGCAGCAAGGTAAAAATCATATTATATATCAAGGAATGCAGGAAATTACTCAGTCATAGCATCTACCATAGTGTAATTAAGTCATGTTTACCGTGGTGTGAGGCACTGCACTTCCTTGAAAGTTGCAATTGCATCACCGGTTGCTTGGATAACACTAGCTTTGGACATCACATTGTCATGGAATGCCTGGAAATAATATACAAAAAATATATAAATTATTGCAATACTAATAGAGTCTTGGAGGGGAAAATCTAAGAACTGAACTACCTGCACAGAGTCTTGTTCTGCTGCATCAGATGGAATGTGGAACCTAAGCTCCATGAGTGACACAGCAGCATCATCATTCTGATGGAACTCAAGTGTTACTTCATTTTTGGCAGTTGTGCAATGGGAGACATTCAGCAATGGGATTTCAAACGCAGTTGTACTGCCAACATCCAATGACAGTACTGATCCTAATTCACATTAATTACAAATATTTGTTGAAATTGTCAGCAAAAGTACATCAGTCATATTTTTAAATTATTATAAATTTCTGTATAATATATAACACACTGCTTACGTATTTTGCCATTTCTTGAAAACTTACCAACAAACTTTGCAGTTCCCCAATTCCATCCTCGAATGGAAAAGTCCTTGTTGTGCATGTTCTTGTTACAAGTATGAGAGAAAAATTTCTGCAACTTGTCATGATCCTTCACATAAAGTTACAGAAAAGTGTAATAATTCGATTTACGAATTAATTCGGTGTATTGCAAAATCACACTTTATGATTACCGAATCCTTGAATCCACCATAGCGGTGAAGTTGGCCATTTTTCATCATCACTCTCAAACCAAATAAACCAGCAATTCGCTGCCAGTTTACCGTTTCAATATCACCAATCTGCACTTGGTCCACTTTCCCTGTCTTGCTATTCTTGAACACTACCCCAGAGTTAGTGAGTTTTAACCGTCCCTGATTCTGCGTTGTTACAAAAATGATACCGATTATTATTCGACGATTCGACAACTACGCGTTTCATGTTTGCCGCGAAAACCTCATGCGTTTTGTTTTGACAGTTGAAAACTAAATGAAATGGCGTTTTTCTACAAACCATAGCTCCTCTGTTTTCTTGATAGACGTCTGCGAACTCCAAGAAATCCATCGTAGTTTAAGCAAAACTGTCCGACAGGAAATTAATTGCTTAAATGCGAACGGAACAAACCGAATCGCGAAGAAAATCCCGTGCTATTATCACAATGGCGCGCAATTCTCGATATTAGTACTTTAAATGGAGTCCAGGGGGCGCTAGCCGACGGAAATTTATACATGGCGGTCGGCGCGGCAAAATTTAAATTTCGATTGGCGAATGGAGATGGCACAGTCTGGCATATAATGTTCATTATTGATGTAAACAAGATGTACACAAATATAAAAGTGTTATATATGAATGAATAGGCCAATAAATGTCGACAGATGATAACTTCGTTTAGGACAAACATATTCGGATAAACGATTAAGAATTTTGAAATACACCTGGCGCCCCCTGTCAGCAATAGTTGGAAGTAATCCTGTATTTTTTCAGTCGTGACATCGTAAAATGGCGGAAGATCGGGAAGATCCTTGGTTGTCTGCTGGGAAACTGATTTCTGATGCAATGCAGACATTTGACGATGAATTCCAACCGTTTGCAAAGATGCCCGACTCAGATGACTATCTGAAGAGATTGGGTTGGAAATAATATCAAAATTAATTCATGCAAATACGTATATAAATAAAATCATAAAATACATGTGTACATAATTTTTTTCAATGTACCATTTAATTTTATATATGCAGAAAACAAATTGGCACGACTAAAAGGTTGTCAACAGAAAGTAACGTCTCAAGGAGTGATTACCATGTTGGCTATGGGAAGAAATGATCACATGACGAGATGGATGCAAGAAAATGGAAATTCTGATCCAAATGGTGAAATTTCAGACTCAATGGCACTTCCATTTCCTGATTCCACTCTTGCTAGTACTACACAGATGTCAAATATTGTTAGACGAATCTTGGACCCAAGCAGACAGGCCCTAGCAGAAGAAGAACTGCAATGTCTTGTTAATTGTGATCATTTGCAATGTTTGTATTCCTCGCAAACAAATAATATCCCTTCTGCAAATTAACATGCAAATCGAATTATCCATTGTATAATGTATAATTAAACGACGTATTAATGGCTTATATTATTTGTGACAGTTAAAAATAAAGGCATTTTTAATTTAATGTCAATTGTACATTGATTTTTAAATGAAAACTACACGTACATTTCTACAGATGTTACAGTAACATTTGGCCTGCTACAATCTGCAAAAAAGCCAGCACAAATTTTTCTATCTGTGCTGAACTCAAGCTGCATAATTTATTTATTGGTTGAAGTAGAAAGATTTTTACGTAGGGCATCCATCGGTGGTAACCTCCTGTCTTTAAGGCTTTCGACCTTGATGTCACTACTGTTCAAAACCTCATGTAACCTTCTCTCTTCACGTGTTACTTCAGTGCTTAACTGGTTGGCAGGAGTGTGTTTATCCGAAACCAAACTTTCGAAATGGTATCCTATAAATCCTATTATTGCTGCAACAGGAAAAGTGATGTATGGCACGTAAGCTCTTGCGGCAATCCAGATGGCTGGCAGCATCTTTTTCTAGTCAGTCTATTATACATTTAAGCATATATTAATGTTACTAAATTAATTCTCTAAAGTCTAAATTGCAACTACTTGTCTTTCATAATATTACAATTTCTTTTTAAATTTGTACATACAATGTTGTATATCATAAATTTGCTCCGCTCTATGTTACACAAAATAGATTTCATACATCGTTTCAAGGATATATAATCTCATGAAACACTTGCAGGAGATTGCAATTCATTCCAAAGAAATGTTCGATTCACTTAAAGGAGAAGTTCCACCCTTTTTCGAACATACCCTAAAAACATGTAATCAAACACGGAAAATATGGTGAAAA
>JAQFZQ010002421.1:0-14006 GCA_034696005.1 Glomeris marginata | reverse complement strand
AATCAGGGAGAATTTTGTCATTGTTTGCTTTATGTGATACCTGTCATTTGTGGTATAGGTACAACATCCTTATATTTACAACATAAAAATGGTTACTATAACGAATGTTCGTTAAAAAGACTTGTTCTGTATAACAAAACCACGATATAGAGAAGAAACTGTACGGTCCCTTCATATTCGTTATAAAGAGGTTTGACTGTAGCAAGTTTGGTCTTTGTAGGCCCTTATAGGTGTTTCGATCTCCATTGATGATGGGTATCTCTAATATGGTTTATTCATTGACCGTGCTGCATGTTATTGAACGATAACTGGGAATGCTAGGAATGTTGCGTAATCTCTATTCTCTCAACTTGGTGGCCATATAGGTATTGGTCCACTAAAATTCCTGCCAACAATACCAATACAGCAATCTGTGTCCACTTCCTGTTCTGTTTACACACTGATATCAATTGCTTATGGATCATATACGAGTACTTAATGCAATTTTTAACATTATTTTCAACCATAAATAAAAGTTAGTCATTTATAACTTCAACTTATTAAGAATTTGAATTGTATTTGTTCATATTTTGGGTTTCCTGGTATGTAATAATACTGGCAGTGTGAATCGATATTTGTGTCCAACGTTGACGTGAAAATCTGATTATGTTGATTTTGCTGATTTTGACGAACTGGTGCTATAATCATCACCTGCCAAAACCTGCTTTCAATCAACCAGTATTCAATTTAACCTGTTACTGTTACATAAGTAAATATATTTGTTTATTCATGATTAATTTCGAGTGTTGCTCAAAATTTAAATTTAAAGCATTATTGATTGTATCTAAAAAGTTATGTGTAGCTCTGCATAGCATTACAGAAATATATCATAGTAATAGCTTGTAATTTGAAAAGTATTATTTATTTCTGATATTACAGTTTACTGCTGCATGATCACGTAGAATTTCAATCTAATAATGCGATGGAAATGAATTGGGGATTTAGAAGTAATATTTTCGCTGTGTTATAATTCATTTAAAAACCGGTTGCTCTTTTCAGTCACGTAATGTTTGGTTGCATTAATGCCAATGAAATCTCGCAAAATCTCTCGGTCGACGAGATTATGCTGGAATCTCTACCGCATTGGTTTGGTTTGGTTGTTTCGTGTTATTTACTCTGACATTTGTTGTTTCTGCTGGGATTAGAATTTGCCTATTAAAGGTGGTGTTAAAGGGATTGATGAATTCACATCATTCTTGAACTGGGACATGTTTGCCTCGGCTTGCAACAGGTAGAAATGAAAAATCGTTGTGTTTAGACGCCCACAATATTGGCAAACGGATCACGTTTGTAATTTTGTCCAAATATATTGGAATTTGTTTCAGCACACTATATTGGCAAACATCATGGGCCATGAACCTTGCCTGACTATTGTATTGTATTACACTGTGGTGTTCTTTTAGTCATTTAATGTAGAGTTAAATGTGCATTTTCTTGTATATTTATTTTTATAAAATCAACTTTTAAATAGTTGAGTGAAGCAAAGTATGAAACTGAATTTATCCACCCTTTGTAACTGTACTCATATTTTCAGTGTAATGAGATCAAGTGAGATGTACAATTCATTTCTCTTAAATTGTAGTTTTATACACTTTAATCAAAACTGCACTGTATGTTTATTATCATCAAATTATTTTCAAATTCTAGTTTCCTGTCCGAATATATTTCGTAGTTGATCTGCAGAAATACTGTTTTTTACTCATTTTCCTTTGCATAATCGACTCATTCCGATTCTGACATTACTTATTTATTTATTTACTTACTTTACTATTCACATAATCTGTTCTCTAGTGTCCTGACATAATCTTCTGGCAAATCTGTAAACATTATCTATCCAATTTAAAAACCTTTCCAATTTGTTCTATTATTCATTGTGTTACACTGTATTTCAACATCACCTATTAATTTAAAGTGATAGTTCCATTTCCTATAGTCTTCATTACTCCTGCAGAAAACTGTTAAACCTCCATCACAAAATGTTTTCATAATCTGCACAACTTTTCAGCAATATTTTAATGTAACAAATATAGTATGTGCATCAGTTTGATTTACTGAATATGATATCTGTCAAGTATATTTAAATCTACAACAGTTTGTATAGTATAAAAAGTTTCATACGTTTTTATGATGGAAATGTTTTAAGTTTTTGAAACAAACTGCTGCATTTTCCTGTAGGGTGTAATTTACTGTAATATACGTTATGCTATATTATTAAATGGCGACATTCATTTATGAGATATTGATTCATTTTTTAAGAAGTTCAACTGAGCCATATAGAAAAATGCGTTCACTTGCAAAGTGTGTGTTTGGCATATATTGTTATTGAAAAATAGTGTGTTTTTTTTGTATATTGCACAGGCTTGGAATTTATTTAGCGCAAATGTGCGTTTCGCATGGTAAATTTTAGTGGGGGAAAATGTGAACGGATTTTGAGCAACGTATCCATGAGCAGCACATTGAAAGAGCTATAGGGAGAGCGCACTATAAGGGCTTGAGTGAACATAAAGTATAGTTTGAAGGGACAAAAAAAATGTGTAGGCATGTGTATTAGAGAGACAGGATTTTGATGTGTTGTATGTAGTAGTTGCAAGTTCCGCTTCGATACTCGTAATTGCATTTGCGACTACACTACAACATCTCCATCGTTGTCCAATCAGATTTTGAATACGTTCACACATGGTCGGAGCAAATGATCACATCTGTCTTCCCTTTTTCCTTCTTCTAATAACTTTCCCATTGGATGTACTCCCAGTTAAGAAACTTCCTCTTGAAATTAGCAGACCATATTCAAGATAGTCTCTCGTAGATTACCTTATTACATTCATCGTTAATTCAAGCACAGCCTCGAAAAACGATGTAACTTATATTTTGATGAACATATGAGATATTTGCTAAATCACTTTTCTGATGCACACAGGCTTTCCATACGACTGCTCTGTTTGTGAGTATTGGTTTTTGGTTTGTTAATTGTTATTGCGATTGTTATCTGACTTTGTGTCTCTTGTTATATTAGTTCTGATGATGGCTGTTTATAGCCGAAACTAGTAATACAATAAATGGCTTACACATTTTACTACGAGCAGGGAATATTATTGAAATTAAGAAATTAAGAAAATTACGAATACAGTAATTTGATACTTGCAGACAGCATCATTTTCATTGCACCGTCTAACTGTGTTAACTCACCTTTAAATGTTTAGATATTAGATTCTAATTATTAGTTATTTTGTGAATCTTCATTCCTGATTAATTTTAGCAGTATGCAATTAAAGGTTGTTCTTTATATGGGTTACATGGTAATTTTTGTGTTGTTGTGTATACTTAAAACTCATTGTCTATAATTGATCCTTGCGTTACTAAGAGTTTAAGACCGGGATTTGGGCGTCCTTCACCGGCAAAAATGATGGATTGGATACGAGGATTTGACGGTTGTTGGTTGCAAGAGAAAGTAGTTTTTTTACTTCTCACAGATGATGACGATTAATTTTATCGGAGCTGGTTAATGATTGGCTAATCAAAAATGCGCTCCGATTGTGATTGATGACGTTCTCAACTTTGCATGTTGTCAAAGATGAACCATATCACGAAAAAATGCTGCATCTATACCCATGAAAAGGTGTTGGATTTTGTGTTGTACATTTCCAAGTTTTACGAAAATGTTTCCCACTTCTGACGCCAGGTGGTGCTCCCAAGAATAATGCTTCAGATTAAGATTTGTGAGGGATAAAATTGCTATAATACTGCAACATTTTCTAGTTACTTACATGCACACAAAGTATTAATTAAGCCTCTAATATGCCCAGCAATTATTACGAAAAATGAATAAATTATCGTGAAATTTTAAATTTTGTAAAAGTTTAGTAAGATGTTTACACAACTTAAAACGTTTTGACATTTGTTAGTTACATGTGTAGTAAATAGAAACTGTTTGGAAATTTGCAGTGATATTTAGTATATACAAGGTCAATGAACTGCTATTTATAAAGTGCCATATTTGGATAATATTAATGCGAATCGATTTATCGATTATTGGATCATTTCATTGATCCAGCATCTTTTTTTCCCCTATCTGATATCAAGATGGAGGGCATAATAGTAGGGCGTGATCATCGACCACGTGACTCGCAAATTACAGATTTCTTCTAATATCTTTAAAGACATCATACGAGTCGTTTGCTTGGCAGTATCCTCTTCTTATTTAATTTCCAAGACCCATTTTGCGTTGTACTCTATTAATAACCGATCAATATGCTGAATCTCTGTTCTTAATGCTCGTATAAAAATACACTTTCTACATGTCACTTATCAAAATGTTTCGTTTGCATGATGGGCGCATTAATAAATTAGCAGAATGAATAATAGAGTATATTACATGCCAAATAACAAGATGTGTATATTGCTACAATGATCAGTACCTACACCGAGACTACAAAATTAAAGTTTGTGTCTCTTGCTTTGCACAAAATCAATGTTGGGTAACCGATATACTATATACAGGGTGAGTCGCCCAACACTGATCTGCTCAATAGCTCAAATTGTGTGCAGTACAGGTGAATTATGGTTATATGCAGAAATAGTGCTTGACTTTGGACTGTCTTGGTGGTGCCTTTAACATTTCAAGGACATTGCATTATTACCTTTGATACTGTGGCAGATAGGGCCATCACAAACTATTGAGCAGGTCAGTGTTAGGTGACTCACCCTGTATATTGCAGTGGCAAATTATATGTGGGGAGAATGGGAATTTGTGGCCAAGCCTTTGAATGTACTTGTTACATATGGCCAGTTATGGGCCAGCTTACTTTGTGGAAAGGAAAAGGCTGGTTGGCCAATTTCCGTGCTCTCGTCCTGCAATGTGTTCCTTGCTTGGTTGCCTTTTCCACCACAAAAAAGTGCTATAGTATATGTGAAAGAGAGAGAGAGAAAAAAGTGTAGTGATGGAGGGAATAGGGCAGCAATGGGCTTATAAATTGGAAGATGCTGTCGCTAATTAGATGGCCGGTCCTTTGCTCCATCTGCCCAATGCTCAGATTTTTATCTTCCCTTCACCTCTCACTACTATACTTCTACTATAGGATTTTTTGTGTTCTTTTTTCTTGTCACTTGTGATATCTCTTTTTGCTACACTCTACAGTGGACGAGAAAGGGTATAAAAGCTACCTTTATCACAACTGAATTCACGTTTGATATCGGCTATGTGGCTTCGTTTCGTTTTGTAGGACTGTTTGTTACGACTTTGGGTTTTATAGTATATTTCCCCTTAGGAGAAACAAATGCTGAGATAGGAAAAAAAAAACAGATTCGGGTTTGTATTATTTTTTTTCTCGTTAGAGGAGGACCTTTCCCAGCAGCTGTTCAAATTTATCCTCCACAATGGTGCTATCATTTTGTTAGTCTGCTTCTCAATTTTCGGTCGATATGTCGCTTGACAACACTGACAGTATCGTTTGCCATGTTTTTAATGTTTTTTGAAATCACTCCGAATCTATATTATTTCTTTCCCCGTTTTTGTGACACTATTTTCGTTTTATTTCTGTCCCCAACTTGGGATAAGACATTACTTTATAGAAGATTGTCGAAGTGATTTATGTTACAGATAAATCCATGATACTGTATGAAATATGCGTTTGTTTGTTATTTTTAAAACCTATTTTGCAAATGGGGCGAATAACACACGTTTACATTTAAGTGGCAAGTAAATTATGAAATTAGACTGTACTTTTGATAAGACTAGTGGAGATTTTATTTTCTCGCTACAAAATTTTATATTAGCATTAACAAAGGAAATGCGATTATCTCATAATTAAAATTAAATTATACCATTTCTATAATGCAAAATATATGTAAAGTGTCAGGTTTACATGGAAAATACTTCTATTTAACCAATGGAATTGAATGATGCAAGATATTTCACTAATGGTATTAAATTAGTATAATTAAATTGTGAGTACATTTTTCTTTCATGGAACCAGTGAGGCTATTTTCTTTTCTCTAGACAGTAGTATTTATTATCCCACGCAACTTTCCAATATCTTTTTCGCAACGTTTAATGTATTGTCATATTACTTACATCTGCTGCTTTTTCGCTTTAAGGCTTGAGCATAAACAAACAAATGATGGATTGAAATATTGGAGAGATCCTTCTCAAAAATCAAACAAAATCCGCGTACTACTTCACGTTATTACCAACTGTTTGTACAAATACTGCGTGCATTACACAACTGTTTAGTGGAGCAGAAATGCTCTTGGGGTAGGGTGGTGGGGGCAATTTCATGGTTTATAATGTTTATTAAAGTAGAGGAGCAAAAGCAACCCCTGGAGGTGGTCTTCAGTGCGTAGCGGTGCAACGCAGGGAAAACAGAAAATAGCGCTGTCAACGCTAATAATAAATGAGATGCATGCAAAGATAGATGGATGATGATCCTGTAGGGACAATAATGAGAGCTTGCGAGGTGTGCAAAACCTACTTCACGGTTTGCTAAAGAGAGTTGTGCACGGTGACTGCGCTTCAACGAGAACAACCTACAGCGTAAACTCTCACTTTTTCCTCTGTATCTATTATAGTACTATGTGAATACTGTGTGTGTATAATACTTGTGTGAACCCACCCAGTCTCCGTTATTTCTCGCACCAAAAAATACCGACTACATCGCAGGGAAATATTGCACATTGCGAACCAACTGGAGCGAAAATACAAGTGCGCATGCGCTCCAACTTTATTTCATTTCATTTCTCCTCCTACCAGCCAACGGAAATAGTGTTTCCACTTTGCTATAGGGACTTTGCTAGTGCTTTGTGTGGAATTTAAAATAAGGAAACCCTTGTACAGACAGTTGTTCACTCATTTTAGAAAACTTGCGAAGAATTTGCAAAGAACCGTTTTGGTCCGAGAACATTATTTTTAAATACTCCCTGATTCTTGATAATATTGAGCTGGTTTGGATTGGCTTATTATATATTTTAACAAATGGTTATGGGTTTTAGCAATGTAAATTCTGAAATTTGGCCTGTTTTGTGCATTTTGAGTATCTTTTGAGAAATGTGATAGTTTATATTAAATTTTTAATGTAATTGATATTATAGTGAAATTGGTCGTGTTATTGTTTCAAGGAATAGGGATGTTTTAGTACATGCTATATAAACTTTGGCAAGCAGTTACAGGCAGGTCTAACTATTCGTAAACAATATCAATCGACTTAGAATTAATAGAGATCTGTTCGCAATGGTTGCAATCAAATTACTGTGGATCTACTTTTATGACCAGATCAGCTTACTTCTTACTACACTGTTGCCAATTCTTGCTCCTACTCAACTCTCCTCATCCGTCAAAGGATTTTGGTGTTTCGACTTGGGCATTTCCACACGGATTAATACTTGTATGCAAGTTAATTGGCCCCCAGCTTCCCAATGACGTACACTATTGTTCCTGTATTGGTCCACATTTGTCATCTGTCATCCTATACTCTTACACGCATTAACACCATAGGAATCACCTTCGATTTTCTCTCTCGTTGTGTGTACATGTCATTACTGTGAGGCGAGGTTAAAAGTCAATTTACAGCATTGTTATTCTACTACCCTATATGCAAATTGAATAGCAGTGTTAGGCGTATTTTCTAAAGGCGTGCTTTTAAATAGTTCAGAGCAATGACAGGTGTGTGATGCCCTTATGTTGAAGGGCATGCTTTAACACAGCATGGATTACTCATGCATGATTTAAAAGTATATATAGCCGTATGAAACCGCAGAAACAGCTATGAAATAGTCATATTTTATAGGCGTGTACTTGGCATTTGTTTTCTCAGTGACTATCCATAATTAAAGTCGCATATTTATAGGGTATGATTTAATTGTTTGAACATATTATAAACGTTAAAATGCGTATATCAATAAATATGAAGAATATTTCAGGGTTCGTACCACTTGGAAAACTCGGGGAATTTAGATTTGAACTAAAAATTCAATGAATTTGTTAAAATTTGCTCAAAACATGGAATAAGCAGGAAAATTGATATATTATATATAATATTTACTTTGAATCTCTTTAAAATTACACTTACTTATGAAACTTGTTTCAATAAAACTAGCTTAATATGCATAATATGCTCTGGAACGTTTTGCTACATACTCTGGAAAACCTGGAAAACTCTGGAAAAATGGTAATAATGTGAATTTTTGATAGGCAAAGTTAGTTGTTTCATGTATAATCACCTTAGAGAATTCAACATATGGGGAAATTGAATATAGGCACAAATTAACTTGATATTACATTTGAGTTATTAGGTTATCTTGGATTAATCGACTGTTTATTGAGACTACATTTGTTGTTTATGAAAATGCCATTTACATTTGTCAAATTCCAACTGTCACTATGGGGTACACATCTCGTGTATTTTCATTGAATCTTCGCAGTTGCTTATTTTTGGATAAGTAGGTAAAAAAAGCATTTGTAAACTTTTGTTTGCTTTTGTTTCCATTGTGAATATTGGCCTATTTGTGGAATACTATATCGCTCGTCCATAATTTTATGGATCTCGCTTGATTGATGGCAACAGGAAATGCGGTTTGCGAGGATTACGCCAGGAAGTCCAGCCCATAAATACGAGTTTCCTATACAGTTCACTATACTGTATCTATATATTCACTAAAATACATGGATTTCTTTCAGCCGGCGTGCCATACATGTTGCTTATATGGCGAAATGCAAACAAAACGTACAAAATGGCGCACTTCCCTGATCAAACTAGCTCAGATTTTGTGACAGCGAAGCAACTCGATATGCGCACTATATAGTGCTATTGATTTTTTTGTATATGGCAATAAATTAAATGGGAAAGTCGTAAAGTTTAACTTTTACGATATCTGGCGAGAAGAAAACGTGCGGCGCTGCAATTAAGAGATGGGCGTGTTGCCAAATAATTAAAAACCCTCATTAATTCCCTAAAGTCGGGTCAGATGGGTTTTCGATGAAATTCGTGACTTCAATACGGAGTGTGTATGTGTGTGTTTGGGAGGAAAAATCGAAAATGCACTCGTAGATTATTGTGTCGTGTTCCCAGAAACGATAAAAAGTCAATATTTCATCTATTGATGCTCCATGGACACTGCACAATGTTTGGGAGCAAGCTGCAGCTTTGTTGCCTAATTGATAATAAATCCCTTTTTGATTGTTTAGTAAAATTTTCCAATAACTTTAGTAGTAGTAGTACTGTATAGTACATAGTAGTGTTCCTTTTCAGTTCCAATCGTTTTGTATAGTTGTAAAACTGACATATATCGATATCTGTGCCCATATTTATACAATATTTGGTGCATGTTTTATGTCATACTTGTGCACATGCGCAGTGCGTCTGGTTTGAGAAACTGCATAGTACAATTGTGTCACTTTTGAGTTGAAAGATTCATGCAATGCCCTGTAGCAACAGAAACAACAAAGAAATGCATATTGCATTTTTGCCAGTAGTATCTCCTTACAAGGCCCATATTGTAGGGCGAAATGGTCACGTGATGTTGGTGCCCGCTGTACCCATATGCTAGTATTTTATGTTTACAATCTACAAGTAAACTTAAACAGATCGATTTGTTGTATTTTTCCTTCTCCACATTGTTTGATTTTCGGCGAACTCTCCCTTTTTCCTTCTTTCCTTACCTTATTTGTCACATTTTCTATTTTGGGATGTTTTCAGGCAATTCCAAATAATTTGAAGTAAATAGACCACGAAGATTTAACGTGATCACAAAACCACATTTTCATCGTTTTCATATTTTATTTTATTCCAATACATAATAACTTTTCATTTGCCAATTAAAGCCTAGTACTCGGTTCACATTTTTCACTAGTGAAGAGCAAATATGATGTGCCAACAGTGCCAACCCACGCTCACTAAACATTTCTCACCCTCTACATTTCTCTTCACATGAATGAAATATGTCGAGTTTGTTGGCACTGTCGGCCCACCATATTCGCTCTTCACTAGTGAAAAATGTGAACTGAGTACTAGGCTTTAGTAATGCAACAACCTCATGTGTGAAAAAAATCATTATCAGCTATTGAAGTATATTTTTCTGCAGAATTCAGCTAACTACATAGTATTTCATTTTCCAGCATTTGTGATTACTGAAGCCATTTTTAAAGTCAATTTTATAAATATGCATCAGTAAGTAAATCTTACAGTGCATTTTATATTTGTATTTTCCCTGTAAAGGTAGAAACAATATTAAGGCTATTCCTATGTACATACCACCCATTTGTGGCTTATAACTGAGGGTTTGCTCATTTACTGGCATTTGTTCATGACAATTCTGAATTCTTTGCTTGTTATTAACATGTTGCCTTTAATATGAAGCCATTAGCTTGCATTTTTTACCCAGGACGTTTTTTGTTTACAGACTGAATTCCTAATTAATGTCATATATGACTTCAAATTAATATGTATTGGGTGAAATTAGTTTTAATTGAAAGTATAATGTATTTTTTTTTGTTGAAGTGACAGACTGGAGAAGTATGTGTGCAGATTGGGATGGGTGAATGATGTATGGCACGCCGGCGGCTTTGACAAATTCGCGTAATTAAGCAACTTGAATGCTAATGGTTTTTGTTTACATGCCTGCGGAATGGAAAATCATAATGTGCTAATTTATGGGCTGTGGCAAATTTGCACGAATAATATTTATCTGCGTTAAAATGAAATACGGCAAAGTTGCGGCAGAATGGGAACAAACAAGGATTAGGTGCGGTCTTAATTCTCGGTTTTGCCACCATACTTTCACCGGTGTATAAATGTTTACCCCCTCTTCGTATAATTCCGGACTTCCCTCCAAATTTACGACATTCACTTTACAAATATATATGCATTAAGTTTTGCCGGTTTTAGGCATTTCTCAATTCGGGCAGCCGCTGGTTCCATATGAGTGCACTTTTATACGACCCTATTAAATAAAAGCCCAGGGCCTTAAACCACTGTTGACCCTTAATGTCCAATCCAACAAACTTCCCTGGGGACAACTTGCAACTTAAAATTCCCCCATTATTATTACACGAAGTGCTATTTAATTTCCGTTCGTTTACAGTCTCTCGGGGACAGAATTTCACTACTACATTTGCTAATGCCATAGTTACCAAATTCCAGGATGACTGTAGTTATTTGGATGATTATTAATAATTTATCTGGGAAGTTGTTCCATTGCTCGTATAAAAGCAAGGAAGTGTTTGGACTGAATTTGCTTTGGGCTGCGCTAGATTAGTGTCCATAAATGATTACCCTTACTAAAGTATGCTACATGACTTGTAAACAAACGATTTGTAATCAATAGCAGTTCAAATCATAATTAAATGAACACACGAAATATGTAAACATCCATATGCGCAGCCCTAGTGGCAAACACAATGTCTAATTGAAGGAGAATATCCATGAAAATTTTGATCTTTATTTACTTTATTGCAGTAGGTATTGAGCACTCCATATGGTAAAGGAGCAGAAGAGTAGTGCTTCACTGCATAGCATCTGTTGTCAACAGTTTAGTAACCAACTTGAGGCAAATGCATATTATTTGTTGTGATTACTCCTCTGCTACTTTACCGATTTCAAATCTGCTTTCGCCAATGTGTTCGCAATGAAGTTGGTCACACATCTCTAATTTATACAACCCACCTATCTTCAAAACTGGCGAAGATAAATTTTGAATAACCTTGATGGGATGTTCCAAGGTCTAAAATATCGTCACCAATGGATGTCCCACGTGATATTACCAATGGAAACGGCATTATATTTGCAATTATTCACCTCAATTTCGTGATATTAGCAAAAAGACCAGACTTTCCGGACACCCTGTATATAACATGCAAATCGGTTTATGAAATTTGCGAATGCGTAAACAAACATCTCTGGTCAAATACTTTCCAGTCGATTGCCTTCGTTTTACTTATGTGAATTTAATTATACTTTTAGCGTCATCTTTTGTATGCACTAATTTTGCATGTCACGAAGTTGACTGCAGCAGGTTTGCTAATTAATAAAGGGGGGAGGGGGTTTGTTGCTCCCCGCAGTGTGCAAACTAATTTTGCGGGGCAACATTATTGCTGGCTTCGATGATTCGTCAATTTGCGTTTGTTTGCTCTAATCGACACTGGCACTGTCAAAACCTTGGTCAAACACCAGTGTTGCCTTATTGTTACCATGCGTGTTTTTATTTTATCTCTGGAAAAGTGCAGTGAATGACTTGACCGAAAGCTTCACTCATTGGCAGGCCCCGAGATAATCCGACGTTTTCGACGCCATTTTGTTCGGTTTTAATTTTGAGCAAAGGAACAGAAAAGTACTGGCAGCTCAGCAAACAGTTTTGTATTTACCAATCGATTGATGAAACTGTAAATATAGGGAGTTTCTGCTGTATTATACACTGTACAAGCCAGCACCAGTGTTTATTTTACCAATGTCATTACTGAATGAACCATTCTGTCTTGTCATAGATCTGCTTTGATCGATCCATCCACAGAAAATCTAATTTGGCATATGTGGTAAAGTACTTTATATAATAATGCAGCTTCATAGAACTATTTTCAATCACAAATCGTTAATTCAGCTATTGATTGATTCATTCTCCTTATACAATAGTAAACTATTTTTCCATATGAAAAATCAGCTGATGTAATAAACTCAAAAGTAAAGTTTTATATTCCTGTATATTTATTAATTAAAGGAGAACTGACACGGTTTTGTAAGGTCCCATGCCATTAAAACGGTAGATTTTGAACGTTAAATTAAAACTATGAGTTCGATTAAAATAATTGTTTAAAAATTATTGAAGGAATTACTTAAAATGAAAGAGAGATCGTAAACCAGAACGCCATTGGCTAACTGGCGACTGTGGGTTGATCTAGACTGCTGCAGCCAATGAGGCCGATTTGGGAATGTTATCACTGTTGTTTCAGCCAATGGTAGTGTATTTCCGGCGGACGCCGGTGGCCGATTTTACGAAACTTCAGATATTTTTACAAAAATAACGAATCGATGGAAAAATTTCAAAAAACCAGGTAATGTGCAGATAAACGGGGTTATCGCATGGAAAATTGTTTAACTGGTTTGGTGTTGAAAATTTTACCCTGTCAGTTCTCCTTTAAATTTGTATGTATAGTGATGTGAAATTTGGGGTTGTTTTTGAATATAATTTTGTGGGACTTGATGGCTCGAATGTGTCGTTTATATATTGTGTTGGGTTGAAAAGAGTGGGTTTAAATGAAGGTTTTTTTGTGGGTGTTTGTTGAGTATAAGGACATGTGCAGAGGAGTAATTTGGATGCGCAACTTGTGACTTTTCCCCGTGGGGGAAATGGATGGTAGTGAAATTTGCATAGACTTTGGGAGATGAAGCGAATTAATGGACACGTGTTTGCTCCAAGTTTTACGATTGAGAAGAGTTGGTGAAAAAGAGCTAGTTGCGTGTGCAGTTTGCCTCTTTCATTAGGCATGGCCCTAATCACTTAACACAGTCTGTAAATGGGCAACACGCGATTCAATTACCCAAGTAAATTGGGGCCTATGACCATCACACTTCTCTTGTTTTGCATACATAGCATCCTCTTTCAGTCGGCCATTTTTCTGACTCCAAACACATTTCTTTATTTATCTGATTAGCTCCGCAAATTAATGTAGAAACAACAGACAAACTGTTTTTTAAAAGATCCATAATAACTTTATATGTACCAGCAAAGAAACTTCCATTTACTTCTTTAAATTGTTTGAGGAAGATTTTTTAGCATTCTTGTTTTGAAACCTACAACATTGTATTGATTTTAATAATAATAATAATAATAATATATTTATTGTTGTTTTAGGATATACCTATACAACAGCTGCTCGTCAACGGCCATAAGGCCACCAGGGGACGAGCAGTGTTATAATACAAAACATTTTTACATATTTAAAATTTAGTATTGATTAAATTAAAATTCCAATCGCACTACAGGGT
>JAQFZQ010002420.1:0-14010 GCA_034696005.1 Glomeris marginata | reverse complement strand
AAATTTGGAATGACCTTGACGGAATGTTCCAAGGTCAAAAATATTGTCACCAATGGATGTCCCCCCATGATATTACAGATGGAAACATCATCACATTTACAAATATTCACTTCAATTTCAAGTTATTAACAAAATGACCAGACTTTCAGGACACATTGTATGGCACAAGGTCCAATGGTGAATTAACTGTTTCTTTTATAGTCAACTTATACAGCATATACCAAGAAAATAAATGAAAGATTTATTAATGTTAATTGTAATTTTTTGTGACAGTTAACTTTCCTTATTACTGTAACAAAACAAATCATGTTTTTTCTAGTGGTTTCAATTTATTTTTAGTTTAATCACCCATGGCATTAGCGAAGCCTAAGATATATTTATACAAGCAAAGAGGATTTGTTAGGAATTACAAATGGGATCAATGTTGGTGTGGAAGAACGTTTTTACAAGAGTGCAAACAGCTGATGGGACTCGCACACACAAACAATGTCTGCTATATCGAAATTATATGTGGCATTGTGTAAAAAAGGAGACAGACACGTGGCAGGTAGGCCTACAATGTATATAAGACGCCATAACAGCAATGTCGTTGGCCATAAAAACTTTTTCTTTTTCTCCTTCCTTTTCTTTCTACATTTGTACGCCTTCCATAAACGTATATCTTTCAGCAACAACTCGTCCCTGGCAACTTGTATTATATGTTGTTAGCAAGGACGTCGGCGAAAAAGGAGCCGAGGGGTAACAACCCGAGCACGCATCCATCGCCCATGCACCAAAAATTCGCAAAAAACACCACAAACATGACTTTGGGGAGAGAAAGAAGGAAAAAGAGAGAAAGAAAAATGGCCGCCGCCACATAAAGCAAACAAACTGCGACAGAAAATGGAGGAAAAGTGCGTGCACCACGTGCAGAAACACGATCGCAGCCTATATGGTAGAAGGCGATTGTAATGACAGATGCTATGCAGTATACACACACACACAGACACAACCCCTAAGCAACCAGAACCAGAACCACCCCGATTATCCGAAGCTTCGGTGAAGGGGCTCTGCACAAGAAGAAGCCAACATTGGAAAACGCATCAAGTGCTGTGCTGCACACAACCCCAAAACACACTCCCCTAAACTCAATTATAGCTCCGAGATAACAACTTTGAGTGTAAACAAATGATGGCAATCCAGACTAAAAGGGAAACTTAGGGGTCGTGCACAAAACATGTCAATTTACTCTTTGATGACCACTTTCAACCAACCACTTCTTCCAACTCAGCTGATCAAGCAGCAAAGTGGTGTTCAATGAGAGAAAAATGTTGACATGAATTTGTCCAACGTATCGTTTTACACATTGAAGGCTTAGTAGCCTCGAAAAACGACCCAACTGCATTTTAGCAGTTTTAATACACTCCATGGAATAATAGTGTTGGAATATTGCGCCACATATAAGTCGCTTCGCACTAGTGTTTCGTTTCTTTATTGTTTATGTACAATTGTGGCCAAAAGCATTGTCGCTTCTTGTGTGCTGCAGGATAGCAAAATGCGACAATACTTTTGGCCAGAGTTGTACATATAGTTCATATTGTGCTATCGAGAATAGTTGCAAAGTCGCACAAATAAAAGCTCGCAGTGGAAAGCAGTGTTAAATATTCTACAAATATAAAATATGTTCAGAACGATGTAGAGTTGCATCAGGAATGTGATTTTGCAAAATAACTATGATCTAGTATATTTCAAAATATTAGTTGAATCACTTTTCGAGGATGTGTATTAAATATTTCACTTTCATAGGTCCCCCCCTTCCCTTGCATTCGTGTTATGTAGGTACCAATATACATCAGCACATGTATACTTATATTGCATATACCTGCCAAATGCAAACTATGTGTAATAAATAGCATGCAGTGATACATTAAAAATTTGCAATTCAGTTAACAATAGTTGTATAATTATTTTACATGGCAGCATTTATTTTTCACTGCGGTTATAAAAACCTGGTTTTATCAGCTGTGTCGTCTTGCAAGCCGATTTTTACGAAGTTGCAGGCCTGGCATTGTGACAATATATTGTTTTCACACAGCTATAATTTAACAAATTGATGGTAATAAAAGTGGAGTGAATAAGTTGTTTGAATACTGGCTTATTCCACTGTATTATTAGTCATGCAGTGAGAACTTTGGAAAATTGATTTCGTTTCTTGGAAAAAAGTTGTCCACTTTGTGCCCGCATGTGTATCATTATGCAACAAGTATAAATTACAATACAGTATCCATTGTTTACCAATTTCTTTTATTTATACATTTTATAATCCGTGCTCAGAACCTGAAATCCGTTTTAAGTCTAACAGTGACGTCATTGTTGCTTTGTATTACAGCCACCAGGTGGCAGCATTTCACTGGCTCCATAAAGAAAATTGTACTAACTAAACTGCAAACCGCAAATTAGTTGATTTTTGTACATTTTCCTTTATTACAGCCAACCATTTTAATTGTCTCCCATCATTATTAATTCCATTGTATTATAATTAAGAAAAACTAACAGTTGAAACTAACATTTTGTGGAAAGTGTTGCTCAGTGTATATACTATAAATGATTAACATGTAAATATTATCACTTGAATGGAGCTTTTTCTGAACTGTATTATCTTTTAAGCATGCAGCATTTTGAGGAAGTTTTCCAAAAATGAATATTAATCCTATTGTTTTATGTGAGTTGAAATTCATTGAAATGCATGAGGAGAAAAAATAAAAACCATAGCTGGAAGGAATATAAGTAGGAATAATTCATTTATACTGGAGAAGCAAAGCTGCGTGATATACGTACATACAATATGTAAAGCAGTGGCAATTGTTGCATGCAAAATAAAAGAGTTTTCAGTAAAAGTGATGTGTACACATAATACATTGCCAGTGAATTGAGCACATGCTTTTAAGGGTGCATGAACACATAATCCCAGTTCAGTTATGCGCAAATAAACAAACAAACTTTAAGCCCAGCTGTTTATTTGGTAATAAACGGCAGTTATCCTTTACCCAATCCCGTATCTTCTTATTCATATGTACAAAATTCGAGATATTTGCGACAGCTGTGAATTTAAAACCGAGTGATCTGCTCACTGTCAAGTGAATCAAAATTCATTTCCACACAGATAAATACTCAACAAATAAAAGTTTCACTTGAAAAATGCTTCAGAGAGGAATAACAATTTCCAAGTCATGCATGAAATCAAGAATACCAACCACAGAAAAAGATTCCCTTGCATCTTGTATGTTTTTAAAGCAGACTATGGGCGTTAATTTATTTTTCAAGATAACTTAAAACAATAACTTTCACTCTTTCTTGTCACACCTTATCACATTCTTTCTATGGTCACTTCTAAATTTCAATGAATGTAAATTAACAAAGTTACAGACTGGTTTGCTACATTAATTATACATTAATTCCACAACACAGTAGTCTTCTACACAAAGTTTTGAAGTTACAAATCAGCATACTGTATGTATATCATAAAAGGTGAAAATTAGCTATATTACAAAACCATAATCAAAATTTAACACTTAATGTTTACTAAACTTTATAGAAAGTTGTGCAATTTATATTTGTAAAACTCAGCAGACATTAAACAGTTCAAAAACTAATTTTGTATATTTGGATTGAGAAAGTTTATACTTAATCCAAGCATATTAAGTTGTGTCTATATTAGTCACATCATTTTGATTACCTGGTCAAATAATAAATAACTGTTCCCTTGACTCTTGCAAGAATCTAAATTTGATGTAATTTGATGAGGAAAGACCAATAAACACGCATTAGTATGACGTCATAGAAAATTCCATCTTACCCTTGATTAATAATAATCATAGTAATAATAGTATCCTCTAAAAATATAGTTTCCAGACTCGTGTTCTGCGATTTTGCAAATGAAATCCCTGCATAAAGTGTGTATATGGAGAAAGTTTGGATTCGTGTAATTTTTAATGTCTGCCATGATGCATGTGGAATGAATGAATGCAGCATGCTGGAATGTTTGCATGCACAAGAACAAATTTGCAGGCAATAATTCACATTCCATACTGCACAAATATGCAATATAACTGCTTCACATGCTTGATATTTTGCAAGCACTACTTGCCACAACCATGCAACTTAGTGTCACATGATATAAATATTTTAACCCCTTATTTCAATGAAAACACATAAGTTAGCCAGTTTGATCAAGTACAAGAAAGGACTTTAAAGTGGCTGGAAAGGGGTGGTGCTGTGCAGCACCTCAACCAACCAAATGAGTCATCCCATGCAAACCCTTCCTTTCTCAAGCTTGATCAAACTATAGATCAAGAAACGGTCATATTTTTTGGTTGTTACGTGCTATACATGGGAGGTTCTGTCATATATGAGTGACAAATCCTGACAGTATTAGCAGACAAAAAATAACAATGGGTCACGTGATATTGCGACTATGCTATATCCAGCCAAAGATCTCGGTGGCAACGATATAAAACTCAATCCATTTAGACCTCCACCCACGCAACACATAATACACACACATGCATGCACTGACCGCGATTGATTTATGCCACTATGACTGCTATTACCTTTAATAATACATATGTTTACAGATCACACTATCTTCGACCAAGGCACAATGAGCTCATGCACGAGTTTCCAAGCAAATTAGGCACACACAATAAAAACCCGATATTGAAGCGGTTTCATGCAGCCAGATATCCATCAATAAACCCCATGAAATCCGCTATTAGTACGAATACGAATAATATGAAATTGGATTTAGTATATACGAGTTATAAATTGATACTTGATTGCTCAAATGCAAGCACAAATTTGATCACATTTGCAAAATGTTTCGTAATTTCAGTACGAAGGCTTATCTTTATGGATGATACATAAACTTTTGTATTGTTTGCTTTCTGTATCTACTTTATTTCGGTTTATAATAAGCTATTGATTAGTATGTACATTTTTAATGGGCTGGAACTGAAAGGTTGCTGATGGTCGTTTGTGGTGGAGAAACATGCATGCACAGTGACACCATGCAATTCATATGCAAACTATAGGAAACTTATTTAATTTAATTTATGTCTACAGGTGGCGCTGGAGTAGCTAGATGAAACCAATGAAAATAAACCAGACAAATGTAGCGGCAACCTGTCCTAGGTGCTAACCCTTAGTAAACGAGGTGTTGCTTCACTGCAGCACACATCATTCATATTGGAGCCCCGCGCTTCAAGAACTTCTGCATGGAGTATAAATACACCAAACTTTCTGAAATTAATTTTTGTTAACTAAATCGGATGTGCTCTTCAAGCGGCTAATTCGAAATTGTGCCCCATCTCAACGGTTGAAAAGTTAGAACATGGATGACCTGGAGGATGACGTCATAGGTCACGTCCGATATGATTTTCGTATTTCCCCCATATGACTTCCTATTCAGTTGTGTCAACTGTACAAAGCTATCATTTACCATTTTAAAGATATTTAAAGAATGACCAGACTTTTGCTGTACCCTGTATTACTAAACATGGTATATGTAGTTAAATAAAATTACTATTACAATTTATCAAATGATTCACACTTTGTTGAAAACAGATTGTTGTTATATAAAATATTTCTGCACTGTGTTGTGGCTATAGATGGCGCCACTTGAAGAAAATCAATGTCCTCATAAACATTCCATGGCAAGTTTTCCATAATTTAGTTTTTATACACACCAAGCACGTATGTTACCTACACAAGAAGCATAGTCACTAACTACTTCTCCGTACTCTACTATATACCATATAATAGCAGTTAAAATAGGGGTGGAGCATTATTCTTTCTTTCTGTTTGCAATTTTTTCCTTCCTATTGCACAACAGAGGATTGCATGCAACACAGTTTGTGGGGGGAGCGAAAAAAATGCCCTATCCTTGATAATTTATTGCAAACTCAGCAAGGGTTTGTTGCGTGAGTACGAGAGCGAGATTAGGGACCAGTTGAGCCGGTAAAGCATCCTTTTCCCAAACTGCAATTCAGTTTTGCAGAGAGAGAGAGCAAAAACAAAAAATCCCAAGAAACTTAATCAGCGCGGTGAACGGCGCCATCTTTTTTCCCTCCTTCCTCACATTTACATTATTATTATTCGATTTTTTCCTCCACTACAGCTACTTGGTCCTATATATTCGCACTTTTGTCCTGTCCGAGATATTTTAGGAGTGAACGACCCAATCCCCTCATTTCTCCCCGTTTTACCCTTGCATAGTAATATATATCAGTGTCAATATGATAGGTTTGCATTCATGCATGCCATTTTCGCACGAACATCGAGAGCTAGGACACGTGACAAGATGGCGTCTTTTTTCTTCTTTTCTTTTTCTTGTACAAGTACTTTCCAAGACGCTTTTGCATCAAGTGCACTCATGAGGCATTTCAATGGCATCAGAATAACGTCAGACACTTGGCGAATGAAGGGTTAAAAGCAGAGTTAAAAGACAGGAAAAGAAAGTGCAAACTTCAATGCATATTCATGTTGAAACGTACAATCGAAGCACAGCCTCACATGTCATTAAAGGTGAACTGACAAGGTTTTGTAACATACCCTGGAAAGTGTGTAATTCTATAGAATTGATGCCAATGAAACGATTGGTGCAAACAAAACTTTTTTAAAAAATTGTTACAAAAAGTTACGAGTAGTTCAAGAGTGCGTCATGGAAGGACGGTGTCACCGCGCTGGTGTCACGGTGTCCTGTTATGGCAAAATTTGAATTGTCAGCCAATGGCAGAGCTTATCAATGGCGCTCCAGTGTACGAATCTCACAATATAATACTCAGTATACTCCACAGATGTGAAACTAAATAATTCATATCTTTGGCAATAATGCTTCAAATGGCCTCAAATTTTCAGACAATGTTCCTAAATTAGTGGCAATCACATGCTAGCTTTTTTCAGGGCATGTTGCAAAACCTTGTCAGTTCACCTTTAAACTACGAATTTAATTTATTCTCAGATATTCTTCTACTCCTTAACGGTTTATGGGGTGACCTTTGAAATTGCACCACAATTGGCAAAAAAACGATTGCGGAATTAATTGTGAAAAAGTGAAGCGGAATATCGACAAGATAAAAATATGCAAACTTACTTTGAAGTATTGACTATTGTCATATATTATTAGTTTTTATTTTAATATGACATAATTAGAGCAAAAAATTTGACAAAAAATATCATGAAGGTTTATAATAATGTTAAGGAATTTATATCACTGGATTTTAGAATAAAAGTAAAGTTTCTTAGAAATGGACCATTACCCAGTAAGTTGTTTTGCAAGTGATTTATGTATTTTGCAAACAGCAAACTCGTGCATGGGGCCACACAATAAGAAAGCAATTGAATGATAGGGGAATAGGAGAAAAACATGGACGTAGTTTGTTACTACCATCACTATTCAAGTCATGAACAAGTGCATCTGTTCGTTACAAACATTTGTTACATATACATATGCATCTTTCACACACAGTGGGACTGGAAAAAGATTGTTATCGTTAAAGATTCCTTGACATGGCTAATTATTATGGTAGTTCTCAGGCTTCCCATGGACACATTGATTATGTCAAATGGACTTGGAGAGGCAGACAGACGCCCCAAAGTGCAGCTATATAGCGACACAAAATCCACTCTTCCATCATTGCAAAGTGCACATGACACACACATTCACAAACACTAACAACTTCTATGTCATTGCTTCCAAAAGCTAATCTGTCACTTAAGAAAAACTTGTACCACAGCTACTACCAACAATATTTCAATTGCCACTAAATCCCAATACATCAGAATAGTTTTCGGGTTTACAAGAAAAACGTTTGTTATAAATCTACGAAGCATAGCTATGAAGTATTACAGTATATATGCATTTGTTATATAGTAGTATTATTTTGTATTCTAGTGCTATTATGTTAAATGTAATAATACAACATGTTGAAACAACCAAATACACATGGAACAACTTGACCTTCAAGTGCACAAAAACAATGACAAAGAAAGGGTAAAGCCCTAACTGGGCAAAAAGTTTATGGGTAAAGAAGGGTCAAAGCCCTTGTGGTCAGAAAAGTCAGTAAATGGGAAAAAATAAGGCCCCAAATGGCCCCAAATGCAGGGAGACTGTTAATAAAACTTTTATGCCCTGTTTTCCAATCAAGTTAAGGCATTTGGTACTGATTTTCCTAACAAAATGGTTGGTACCTAAAGTAACATTAGCAAAATTGGTTAATTAAAGGGCGGCGATTATATAAAGAAAAACAGTGTAGGAGTCGGTCAGCTGTTTTTTCCATGAATGTTTATATATATAAAAAATAATATTTGATTCCTCTCAGTTTCATCCTTTGACAGACTTCGTGAATCATCAACATCAATTCTAAAAGCCTTGAAAATAAACTGAATCTGTCACTTGCCTTTTTTTCATCCCCCACCAATGTTTTCTTGCTTTCTGGCCCTAAAACATCCTTCAATTGAAAAGGGCGTCAGACACGCACACACCCACCACACACATGGTATTTGTGTCCAACAAAATAGGAAATCGGGTTAAAGTTGTCCGGGAGAAAATCCGGATCAAGAATATGGATTTCGATAGGATGAAAAGCCTTGGTGCTTTCTTCCAAGGGGCCGTTTAAAAACAACGTCTTTTTGTCCATTAACTGTCTATCTTTATTTTTTCGCTGACTTGTCTTGAGATTTATTGAATTATCTCCCAAAATCCAAGACGCACCACCATTAAACACAAACAACAATCTTTTTATTTAGAACAATATCATTTCCAAATTCTTTTTCCCTGTTAAATGTGCTGGAAAGTTATATACTGTACAGGCATTATTTGTTACAAATTGTAATACTGTTTACAGTATATCAACAAATATATTACATGGTTGCAACCAACAGGCAAAACAGGGAAAATCTGGAAAAGTCAAGGAATTTGCCAAAATTTTGTCAAAACCTGGGAAATTCATATAAACATGCAACTTGAAAGCTTTAAATTAAAATTAAGAAAATTGTTTGCAATAAAATATATTTCTTTTAATGTTAATATGAGTCCAGGATATTCATATGTGGCTATTTAATCTATTTAATCTGCTGATGACATCATTACATAATTTAACTTGCGTAGAATATACTCTGGAAAGTTTGTGTAATCACTCTGGAAAACTTATAGAAAACTTAGGGAAAGTTACTTCAATGGTTTGATAGCAACCCTGTATACCATATGACTTGTTATTGACCAAATACCATCATTGGCTTTTTCTTGCGTGATGCTCAATCATCTTGTTTTATGTTATAAACCTTATATAAATTTGCCATTTGCTTTTAAAACTTTAAATAAACATTGGATGCACTAAATAAGGGATGTGCTACAACTTCCCTATTGGAACAGCATCTTATCACTACTATTTCTTTCCAAGAGAGAAGTGAAATGACCTTGAAAAAGACGACCAAGGCCATGTGTTACGTATTTTTCAATAGAAGAGCCATGGACTACCTACATTCAGGATATAACTTTTGCACACGTGTCCCAAGATCCTTTAATATACTGTAATACACTATAAGACACTTTACAAGACACCCACCAACCAACCACCTGCCATGACTTGAGACTTGAGAAAGCTACTCTTGACACTTGTCAAACTAATAAAACGCGACAATACCACGCTTTTGGCTTCTTGACACAGATTGCGTTTCATCCTCATCCTCCTCATCCTCCTCTTGCCTCTTCTTTCGCATCTGACAAACTTACACACAGTATACAGTCGTTGTAGAAAACTTGCAACTCTCATTCATCGATTGTGGCTAATTGTGAGGAGAATAACGACTGGGTCGTCGATGAATTGGCGGTTGCAAGAGATTGCAAATAAAAGCTCGATTCATGGGCAAATGCATCTCAGCTGCCAACGACAAGGGCCATATTTCAGTTGGGGCATTTTCCCCATCGCTGGCTTCACTGGAGAGCACTAGTGGCCCACCTCCCTCATAATTTCCTCTTTTCCAAATCCCTCTCTTCTCCTCTTTGGCCATTCACTTGCCTTCCCTTTTCCCTTTCTCAATCCTAATCCACATCCAAGTCCCCCTCCTCCTCCACCTCAACCCATTTTTTTCTCCCTCCCTTTACTTCTCCTCTATTCCGCTCTGCATCGACCTAAAATGGCGCTGCAACCGTTCCCATGGTAACCACCCCCTGCTGCTTCTCTCATGCGTTGCCTGACATGTCCCATAGTCCATTTGGACCATTTCTACACCGGACATCCCGAGTAACGGACGGACAGAAGTGGGAGGAGCTAGAGGAGCTAGCTAGCTAGGCTGGCTGAAGATGACCGCCGTTTCCTTGGCAACAGCATCCCACTTCTGCATCTGTACCCTGGCAAACTCTCTTGCTCCAGTTCTAGTTTCTCGATGCGAGTAAATCAATAATAATAATCTTTGTTGCCACGGATTATTGTCGTCTTGTTCCCAAACCGATTTCGGCATTTTTCCATTTTTCCTGCCTGGCAAAAGCAACTATGCTAGCCTATAGTATAGTACATACACGGAGATGAAGAAGAGAAGAAGGAGATGAAGAAAGGAGAAGAAGGAGAAGGAATGTGTGTATCGGATCACACGCTCCATTTGCTCCCAACCAGATGCACTCACTCAATCTAAAAACCTGAGCAAAAAGGAGAATTTACGATTCCGATTTCCGAACACGTCCACTTTCGATTGTAGCAACAATAAATCCATGCATGCAGCTGGACCCATGGACATAGAGAAAACAACATTTCCTTCTCCTTTTTTTATTACCTTCCTATATAACAAATTTCCAGTGTCAACACTATCGTGTGTGTGACAACTATCATTTATACACCTGGTACAGCCACCAGATGGCGTTTCAGTGGAGTGACCAATAGAGAGAAAACGGGAGACAGAGGGACCAAACATGTTCCCCTTGTTTGCTTGTTTTTTCGCAATATGTCTCCTAATATACAGTGCTAACTCACAACGGTGTGATTTTGCTTTCCAGTGATTGAGGAGTATTTTATTATAGTTGACTCCAGTTGTCACTCGTATTGTGAAGTAGTAAACTCAATATAAAATATACTTCTTCTAAAATCATTATTGACATTGGTTTTATACGTAACATCTGCTAATTATAAGGTTAAAGTTTGTTATTAGTTAGCTTGATAAGATGTCACCTGGTGAAATAATTACATATATTGCGAATTTAAAAGTAGTACTCAATATTAAAGACCATATCTGCGCTTTTAATTATAACCTGAAATTTGTCAATAACGTAATACTTTAAGAGCATATAATACGATTAAAGTTGGCAACGTTGCCTCAAATGGTAATCTGAGGATGAAAAATCAGGGTATAATGGAAAAAAATGTGCAATTACAAGGGCATGCGAGACAAAATTGGGGTCCTGGTGAGCGCATTACTGTTGACGGAATTAAAATTAGACTTTCGCATGTGAATCGAATCATAAGGGAGCATGTAAAAATCAGCTGACTGGAAAATGACAAATTTCCCACCCCCCAGCTCACCAATGTTCAGCCACCATAAATTTCCCAAAAGCCCCATTCCCTCCCATAAAATAAACAGGCTAAAATCAATGACAATTTCACGATTAAATAGCGCAGTACATAATAAAAATTGAAATATATTTGCCTGATTATTCATAGAAAAACAATGAACCTTGGAATTTAATTTGCCTACAAGACAATTTGGCATATTTCCCATATTACTTCCTTGAATGCCATCACTCTAATTGCTACACTAAATAACCGCAAGTGGTGCCTCATCAATTTTTGATCAATTTTTTGTAATTAGTCTAAATTCACGGAAAGATGTTATTAAAGTTTTAGAAAATGATTCAAAAACTAATGTTTCGCAATTGCCCAATAGAATTAATGGATCTCTAAGATTTTCTGGAATTAAATAGGTTTGGAGAATTGCATTCAATACAAGATATTATAATTCCACGAAGAAACAAGATTTTCAATAATTTCTGTCTTGCCATCAAAAACCTGCAATTTTGTAAAACAACAAATTCAGCTTTATTGTTTTCATTCTTCTTAATTAACTATTAAAATAAAAATATTAAAATGTACTACAACTAATGTGCTACTGTACACACTAATACTTTTATTTCTTTACTCCTTGGAACCAAAAAAAAAAACACTTGATGAATAATAACAAAATATTCAGAAAGATGCAGTTAATTGAATAGTGTTTTCAGCACTTGGTTTTGAGGCTGTGCTTAAAGGTGAACTGACAAGGTTTTGCAACATACCCTAAAAAAGCTAGCATTTGGTTGCCACTAATTTAGGAACATTGTCTGAAAATTTGAGGCTATTTGAAGCATTATTGCCACAGATATGAATTATTTAGTGTCATATCTGCAGAGTGTACCGAGCAGTATATTGTGAGATACGTTCACTGGAGCGCCATTGATAATCTCTGCCATTGGCTGAAACTGCAGAGGCACTTGGCATCATTGCCTGAAAATTCCAATTTTGGCAAAACAGGACACTGTGACACCAGCGCAGTGACACAATTTGTAAAAAAGTTTTGTTTGCGCCAATCGTTTCATTGGCATCGATTCTATAGAATTGCACACTTTCCAGGGTATGTTACAAAACCTTGTCAGTTCACCTTTAAAGTTTGTGAAAACTTTAAAACGAGATGTAATAAAGAAAATGAGATACGAGATGGAGGAACATTATTTTTGCATGGTCCCTTGGAGGTTATAAGGACATTTGAGTGGCTTTAAAACGGAGGAATGCCATGGAGCGTTGAATTGCATCGAAACTGGGATGATGATGATGATGATTCAATGCATGTTACTTGCATGAAAAGCATGTAGTAGTAGTATACAAAGAAGAATTGAACGACAAATGTGTGCGTGCGTTTCGAAGCAGTAGTAGTACACAAAACCAAGGTGGAGTGAATACATTTGTTGGTCTGGTCGTTAAATTCCCTACGAATAAGAAAATGTAATTGAATGGCACTGGGTTTGGGACATGCAGCATGGCATGGCAACAATTCTTCTGCAAAAAGCAACCGGATGAAACGAAACGAGACTTGAGCTTGAAAAGTGTATTATAGTGAACGGAAATAAGGACAGAGCAGGCAAATCCAAAATTACCATATGTATATATAGCAGAATGTGTGCTACCACCTCCTTCCTACCTTTCCCAGAAATTCGTTCAACAACCTCTCAGAACTCCTTCCCAAAAACACCAATTGTACACATATGTCATTTACTTAAAACTTGCTCTTCCTTTATTAGATTTCCAAGATGTGTCAACTTGAATCATGGGTGAGATGGAGCAGTGTGAATGCAGTAATCCATTATGCTTTCTTTATTTTCTTTATACAACTTTCACTATATACTGAATGCCATGCAGCTTGAAAACAGTTTCAATGAGAAAGTATAAAGTTCTCATTTTTAAATTAATTGGGAAATGAAGCATATACTGAAGCGCATTCATGATGCAACCCTAAGTATGTTTTTCTTGTAAGCTTGAAAGCATGCAACAAAACACAGTTATAATTCAATCATTAATTATTACAAAGTATTTTTATTCCATATATTCGTTTATTAAAATAAAATTGTATGGTGTCATTTGATGATCCTTTTATTTGTTAATTTTTTAAGCTTTTATATAGCAGCTAGTGGATGACAAATTGTGTTCATATTGCATAAAATGCAACCTGCCACGCCATCTACAGGAGCAAATTGCAGTCAAAATTGTCCATAATGTACTTAATTGGCAGACCTATTTATTTATAAATTACAATTGCACTTATATATGTAACAACCCTGTAGTTTCTACATATAAAAATCTGCAAAATTCAAGTAAGAGCTGTTCAAATGTGCCCCACACTCCCAATACAATATACAGCGTGTCCGGAAAGTCTGGTAATTTTGTTAATAACTTGAAATTGTGGTGAATAATTGCAAATGTAATGACGTTTCCATCTGTAATGTCATAGGGGGAC
>JAQFZQ010002419.1:0-14012 GCA_034696005.1 Glomeris marginata | reverse complement strand
GTGTATAAGGAACACAAATAGCTACTTACAAACCAATTATCAGGGTACCTTACAAAACCCTGTCAGTTCACCTTTAAGTTTAGTAAAATGCATTGAATATTTTAAAGGAAGTACTTATAGTGCATTATATAATTGTTGAGGAGTAAAAGTTTCTGAAAAATGTAATTGACCATTTTCAGTGTTGCGCAATTGGCTGTTTTCAGCCAATCAATTGCATAAATTGCCTCACTACAGCCTCCATCTTGGAAATTGGAGGTGCTTACAGCTTACTGAAAAGGGTCAATTGTTGAGGAGCAAAAGTTTCTGCAAAATTAATTGTTCAGAAGTAAAAGTTTCTGCAAAATATAATGCATAATATGTTTTCCCAAAATCCATTTGCACAAGTTTGTTTATAATTTTATAACTTCTGCTCAAGTACAATTTATATACATACAGTTGCTTAGGCATAGTATTGGCATTGGAAGGATTTTGCTGAGACATGGTATTATAAGATGCTTGAAGTTTGATTTCCAAAGTCTAAAGATTTGAATGTATAGTTATTGGAGATGAAGAGCTGTGGAAAAAGGAAGTCGTATTTCATAATTTGGATGTTGACATTTTGGATGTGTGGCGCCGACATTCATCACCCATTTCTGTCGATCGTTTTACTACACACAGCCTTGCGTAACGAAAACTATTCATAAAACTCCGTATTTTTTCTATTGCACACTCTACAATGCTCGATTCATTATTAATTTGAAGAACAGACGGACGCACTCTGAACCGCACCAACTCATATACACACACTACTGGAAAAAAGTTGGCTCCACAAAAATGAATGCACGAGGTTATGTCAAAGCTCACTTGTCATCCGTTCAACACACAAAATAATTCACCCATGACTTCACTCTTGTGCATTTCGAAATAAACTCTCCAATTATTTGTGAAAATTCAACACACCACCCAGTGTGACATGTACATGCATGGAGACGTTTGTTCAAAAAACACTGTTCAAACATGCAGCTGTAAGAAAACCACCCAAGTTTCTCTTCTGCCACTTAGTAATCTGTTCAAAATAATTCGGGGAAAATCCTAAACAGATCCAAGATGAATTTCTATGCAAAAATTGCGGTCAATTCATTCACATGTAAATTATAAATGCAGTGGTGCATTTTCAAATTGTACAATAAGTTGGAAAGTATTATGTTATAACCGACTTTTAATTTAAAATTTGTGCCGGATGAACAAATGAATTTAGTGTTTGTGGAAAAACTGCTCAGTTAACTCAAAATTTTGCTAATTGTATTATTTAATATTACATTGGCAAGTTTTCAATATTTTATCTCCCTGAATTATTTTTATATAATTGTTGTATGCACATCCAGTATGTTTAATATAATTTTATATTGAATGTTAGTAAACTGTATTATTCTATAACACCAAACATTTAAAATAAGATACTAAAACAGAACATTTTTCAACCTGTTTAGTTGCTTTTGAACAATCTACTGCACAAAGTGAACCTTTCATAATAAAACTTCAATAATATTTGTTTAAAAAACGAGTACATATTTGGATTTTTACTTGTAATTGCATATGAAACATTCCTATGATAACATATTGAACAATGAGTTTGGAAATGTTCATTTGGCAACAACTTATAATAGTTTTTCTGTATTTGGGAGCATGAAATTGGTTGGTGTATTGTACAAACGCTTGTTAGCACCAAGGAACAATTGCCTATTGCAATAATTGCCAAGAGTTGTTGGGATTTTTTTTCAAGGGCAATTGTAATGTTGCCAATGTAAAATGGCTGGCATAATGAATTTAAGGAACCGTGTTACGGCCCACATATATTTCATTCAAGATAAAAACAGGTCTGGCATTGTAGAAACATGTGGTTGTTTATGCGTTAAATTGCCATCACAACACCCACAAAAGAAGGTGCAAATGAATCACATATTGTTTTATTGTACATTGCAATGTTTTCAATGCAATACAAAGTGCAGAAACTCCGACTTTTCCTTATATGGGCATGAAATATGATTGAAACTTTGTCTTTTGTTTTTTCTTCCTTTCTTTCTTTTCTTAGAGGTGTTCTTGAAGACCTGGAACAGTGTGGACTGGACCCAGTATTGGTTGCCAAAACTTTTGTAAAGCACAACGAGGGATTTGCCATTTACACACAATATTGCACAAATTATCCCAGGTACTTTCCTTATTTATTTTTTAAGCCTAACTATATTTGTATCTAACGAATAAAATACTTGATTTTCCTCACTTTTAGAACCGTGTCGGTATTAATTGATCTCATGAGAAACGAAAACACTGCCAAATTATTCCAGGTTTGTTGTTTTAATTATATTATCTGTCATTTAATTGAATGTAAATGTTATTTTGAAATCCTTCATTATTTCTTTACTTCCAGGAAAGGCAGTTGACATTGGGCCATACATTACCTTTGGGATCTTACCTTTTAAAACCAGTGCAAAGGATAACAAAATACCACCTATTACTTCAGGTAATGTAATTTGGTTGTACGCAGTAAACTTGATGTAATGGCAACTTTATAGTAAATAACCATGCATGGTACGTACAATACTGACACAAATAATACAATAATTTATGTAGTAACACAGCTATCTATCTATCTACCAAATACATTGTGTGTAGATTGCTTTGTGTAGAGTATGTAATGTGGTTTAACAATGATAAATATATTTTTTGGCCTTAACATAGTGAGTGGTGCTTGGCATACGAATTATACTGTTTTCAAACGTGCTATTGGAGTTTAATTAGATTATTATAGTATATGGTAATAATAGAGTTGTTGCTAATGTGTGCTATGACATGAAGGGAATCAAGGAGGGAATGAATGATGGTGGATAGGAGGGTGTCACTAGTCTGGAAAATCTGGAATAATTCAAGAGAAAATTTTATAATGTATTGAATTTTTATACAATTCATTTCAGAATATAGTCAAGCACTACAACACTGACAAGGACGGTTACGATGATATTGTCAATGCTCTGTCCACAATGAGAGGAATTGCTCTGCACATGAACAACATGAAGAAGAAGCACGAGCACGCGGTCCGCGTTCAGGAGATACAAAGCTGGCTGCGTGGTTGGCAGGTACGTTAATGAATTGTAAATTCTATTGTTACTTTCAGGGTTTCTCACTCATTTCTTGAATTGTTTTATTTCGATTTAAAGGGTCCCGATCTCACAACTTACGGGGAACTTCTCGCCGAAGGAGAATTTCGCATATACGGTGCCAAATCGGTGCGTCACGTGTCGCTGTTCGACAGAGTGCTGCTGCTCGCCAAGAAGAAGGATGACGGTATCCTCAGCTACAAATATCACATAATGGTATAAACTATACTACAACGTTGTATATACAATAACCCATTGAATTAATTGAATTTGTTGATTGCGCGCAGTGTTCGAACCTAATGCTGAACGAGAGCATTCCCGGTGAGCCCCTCTGCTTTCACGTCATCCCTTTCGATAATCCACGCATACAGTATACACTACAGGCAAGAAGCGTGGAACATAAAAGAGAGTGGACGTTGCTTTTGAAGAGGGTTATGTTAGAAAATCATCATGCTGAAATCCCATATCACGCTAAAGAACTAGTCATGCAATTAGGCCAGAATATGACCGATGGTATGCTGCATCATATGACTTAACAACTAAATGAAGGATACCAATATTTAAATATTGTTTGTCATTATTGCAGATGAAGGTATAACGGAAAAATATAATTACGCCATGAGGCAACATTCTGCACCGGGTTACTTAGAAAAGCGCAAGCACGACAAGGAAAGGCGAAAATCAGGTGATTGCTCGTAATATTTACCATTTTTAATGAACAAACATTGTAAGTAGTAGTAATAAAGCGTTTTGTATTTATGTATTGTTATATAGATAACAGCCTCAATTTAGGATTCCGCATGCGCAAAGGTTCAAAAAGATCCGACTCGGGAAGTTCAATCGTAAGTTGGCCGAGTAGATGTTAGGACCTGTTTGGTGTGTGTTGAAACTTAGAAATTGTTATGTCCTTTGTCAGATTGGAACACAAGAAGATAGTGTACGTTGCAGTAGTAGAGAAAACTACACGAGCCGTGAAGCCAGTTCTAGTCGTGAAAGGGAATCGGGTGCTGGAAGGCAGATGAGTTCAGCCAGCTTGAATTCACATGGGAAAAGAAAAGTGGGTGTTTCTTGTGTTTTGATTACACTCCATATTATGGATTTATTGAGAGAAACCCGTTTTTTTCTGTAACTAATTTTGGGAAATATTGAACGTTTCAGGAAAGAAAAAGCAGGAGTTGGCGGCGTAAATCCAACCCTTGCGATTACTCTAGCAAAGAGTCCCTCGTTCAAAGTTCCTCTTCAGGTCATTACCCACACTGTTCCAACTGTGTGCTGGAAAATGATCGGACCGTGACCCACGCTGTCACACGCGGATGCGGATCGTGTCTGGTACTATTCACTCTTGCAGCGCGCTGAACTGAAATGTTCTGCTGGACCACGTAGCTGTCTAACACCTTTTCAGTAATTTACATGGCAACAAATTCAATCCACTTTCAAACACAACAATTTTCAATTGATTTGCATTAAGACGTAATGTCCCCGTTAATCCTCATTTACTATGGTATCCAATGTAAATGTAATTTGTAGTGTTCATCATGGTCATCAACATTTCAGATCATCATTAAGCTGTTACGTTCCAACTGCAGAATATGTTATGCAATCATATTTTTGATTTGTATCCTCCACAGGCAAGTTCAGAAGCAGATCCAGCCGACGTAAACCCTCCTGGACCTCGGTCACGTGACGAGTGCCTAATCCAGGATGGGCATCATCACCCATCCCACGAGGACATCAACTCCGAGTACGTGACGTTTTACTTCTCCGAAAGGCAAGAACTGAACGGCAGCGACGGAGATCCTCGGTGTAACACCCCAATCTACGACGTGCCCTTCACCCGGACAGCTGATTTCACTAGCAGCACACCGTCCACACCGGACTACGACGATCTATCCACCATCTTCAGCAAGGGATCCAGGAGCGATGTAAAACACGGAGCTAGTTGGCTGCCGAGCGGTCGGAAACCTCCGATACGAAGGGTACACTCGTTCAACAGCAGTGAACTTGGATCCTCCGGAGAACCCCACCTACCGTTTTGCGACTCCGGCGCAAGCCCAACTAAACCATCCGTCTGGTTGGTGCAGCAGGAAGATCACCTGGTGGAAGGCTCGTTGAAGGCTGGTTCTCTGCCTCGTAGCTTCCAGATAGGACAAGAACCTCAACCGCCCCTTGCCAGAACAGATTACGCCGTGTCGGAGATGTACTCCGGAGAAGGAGGACCTAAGCTGAGGAGGACCGGTGACAGACCGTTCACGATCGCTTCCGAGAACCCTTCTCACGCCGATCTGAACTTCGAGGACTGCGAGATGTACCACCTTTTGAACGAACTTCAATCCGGAAAGCCTATTGGTCGCTTCCCGGCTCCGCAGAGTCTCAGTGGCTACAACGATTGCGACGACAGCAGCTCTAATTATTGTACGGACACCCCGGGAGAAAGCACTGAAGACATATCTGGCAGCATCCATCCTTCGCATCGCATCTACAGCAGATCGATCTCCAAGTCCGCGTTGCACACGATGATGGCGAACGTTGGCCTGAAGCTGTCCTCCAGGAAGACCGCATCCGGTTCAACGAACGATGTTCAATACGAGGACTTGAGGGCACATCTAACCCTAGATCAAAAGGCCAAAATGAACGGTCTACAGAATGGTAGCGGAAGCCCCGAGCGAGAGAAGATACAGAGGTTTCTGTGCACGGTTGCGCGGGTCTACAACAAGGTTATCGGGTCCGGTAGAAGGGGCCGTAGTCCGGACGGAAGGGCTTCACCGTCACCATCGAGGGATGGAAACCAAAAATACGTTCCCATCCACCGGCAAGGTAGCCCTACGATTGGTGCCCGGATGGCGCAACCGTGGGACCAATGCGAGTACAGTGTGCCGCGCTTTAACATCGGTGGCATGCAAAGGCCGTACAGTGTGATTTCCACATCTTCCAATGCCACGTTTGCTTCTTCGTCATCGTCATCTAGCGACGGTGGCAAGACATCGGGGTTAGGAAGCATAGAAACGACAATGGCCACCGTGACGCTGGAGAGTAGTAACGCTACGAAGGTTGTTTCCGCGGCACGCGAGGACTCCGACGGAGAGGCTTCCGGAGACAGTTTCTACGAGAGGTCCTTCGAGGCCATCGATGGCCTGGAAGAGAACAACACCTTGTTCAGAGACTCGGCCGTGTACAGTGATAACGAAGATGGGGATGCGGAAAGTCCCCGGTCATCGAAGGATGCTCCCGTTCGTTTTTGGAGCGCCAACGGTAGGTCCGCGGAAGGTGAAACTTATGTGGTGCAAGAAGGGGAGTCTGTTGTCTGCGAGAAGAAGATGGACATGGTGGATAGTAGTGCGGGGAAGAGGGTCAGGGGTTCCTCGATCCAGGAGAAACTGAAAGTGCTCGAGGAGAGCGCGAAGTACCGCAAGGAAGATGCGCAAGTTGTTGTGGAAGGACTTAAGAGCATCGGTCAGCGGAGGAGGGAGTTGGAGTTGTGGAAAGCTGGATGCCATGGATCTGATGTATCTCTAGCGTGCCACGATAGCAAGGACACTGCGGAGAAGTTGACGGTGCAGGACCCTTGCGAGGCTTGCGAAGACGAAGACAGCGAACAAGCTCTCCGCAAAGGTTGGGTGAGGAATATGGTGGTCAAGTTCCAAGGTGATCAAGGTGACAATTACAAGTAACAACTTGATCGCATCGAAGTGCCTTAAATTATCGTGTCGGTAACTCTTTCGTGAACTTCTGTTTCCGCAGCAACTTTTGTCTTAATACTAGATAAGCGCTGTGTTGACATCATTTTTGCAGCATGTAGGTGTTTTTGTTGTCTTTTATTCTAAAGGCTCGTTCAAAATATGAGATGGTAGCTGAAGAAGCAACATTCTTCCACGGGATGGTTATAACCCGCAGTCTCGCGAGGGACGTACGGGCAGGTGCGTATGTGACAATCATATGGACATGGTTTCAGTGGTTGATCAGGTTGATACTATAATATTGTCAATCTTCCAACGACAAAAACGCAATATTTAGAACCATTTTTATCCAATACACCGATGTAGTGATGATGATAATACACGTGTATACTACGTATAAGCATTTTTGTACTCCAATATATGTTGTCTCTAGACATTGCGACATTATTGTATTATTTTATTATTATTAATATTATTATTATTATTGCTATGATGAGGATGATGATGATTATTATTATTATATAAATAGATCTTAATTGTTAATATTATGTTTGTGATGGCCACAGTATCTTTGCAACACTACTGCCAATTTTGAAGGATTTTGTACGCTGAATTTGTGTTTTTGTGCCAACTGATTCGATTTTGGGTGCATACTAGTTTAGTTTCATGGTTTTATTTGACACTGGGTGTGTTTTTATTTTGTTGTGGTAAATTTAATTTGCCAAATTTTCTTTGGATTTGAAAATTTTGCAGATTCTGGCATTCTCAGGGATGAAATTGGGGCAAAAAATGTTATTTGAATTTGGTTTATTTATAATAGTCATTTGGAAGTGTCCAATGCTCGGTAATTGTATGTGCGAATTTCGGTATTTTAAAAGTAAGGCCTGAAAAATAAACGACATGACCCATTATTCTATCAAACGCAATAAAGGAAAAATGTTAGATGAACTGATTTTATCACTTTATTTCATGATGTTTTTGTAATGTGACATTTCTTGAGTGTTTTTTCCCATGGTTCTTGATACTATAGTTGTAATCTTTAAATTCATTACAAGATAAATCCTTGATTTATATTGCATAATTAAATTATTTTATTTAAATTTTAACTGCAATATTTGCATTGGTCGAAATGGCTTTATAATTAGGGAAACGCGCATTGTGTCAATGCAGTGCTGCCCTCTGTCGGCAGAAGAACGAAACTACTACGCTTTCTGTCCGTTGATTTTCATCCAACTTTTTGGAAGCGATGCTCGCACGTCTGTTTCATCAATGGTTTCATGAAGCTTTTATAAAGGTAGACGTTTGAAATTACGGAATGTACTAGCTACTTTAGACAATTGAGCGGGATTATTGTAAGATTATGTGTTTGAGCTCGTAATGAATAACAAATTACTGTATGTCATTTTTCAGGAATGGCCATGCATGCATGTTGCAACATGGAAATTGCAATGATCCATCGAAAAGTAACGTAATTATTCCTGTTCAGCATTTGAATTTGAAGTTCCATGTGAGGTAATTATAGCTAAGACGTTTCTTTTAGCCAAATACTGTATAAATGATATGTTTAATTGTGCATGCGTCCACTTCAAAAAGTGGATATGATTTATGAATAAATATATAATTGTATATTGTAAAATTTAAAGCATGAATCCTGGAAAAGTATAATGAAATTGTATATTTTGGTGAATTTATGTACGCTAATATTGATGCTGATTTTTAACAGGTACATTTCTCAAATTCGACGCATAATATAATAAATCACCATGCCCAAACCGTCGTTGCAGACGTACAGTGAAAAGCACGTGCAGGATGCTGTGATAGCAGTTCGCAATGGCATGCAAATAAGAAAAGCTTCACAGACTTACGGTGTGCCCAGATCAACACTTCGACGCCGTCTCAAAGCAGGCCCAAGTGGCAAAACCACAATGGGCCCATCACCGTTTCTAGCCCATCAAGAAGCTGCAATTGCCGAGTGGATGTCACTATGTGCCCAAAAAGGCTTCTCAATAAGCAAGGAAGATGTGATGTGCAGCGTTCAAGAGTTCCTCAATGAAAACCCACTCGAAAAACCCCACCCTTTCAAGAACAATTGCCCCGGAGAAAAATGGTACAAAAGTTTCCTCAAGAGGCACCCCACAGCGACAAAGAAAACACCTGAGCCGTGCTCGTCTACCATGGCAACCACCGAAACTGACATTAAGAAGTGGTTTGTAGACATTGAAGCTTACCTTAGAAACAACAACCTGTTCGATATTTTGAACGATCCGCGTAGAGTTCTCAACGCTGACGTAACCAACTTCCATCTGTGCCCGAAGACCGGCAAGGTTCTGGCCGCTAAACGTGCCAGGAACCTGCACACCTCGGAACAAGGACCCAACAAGGACACCATAACAGTCATGTTCACCTTTTCCGCGAGCGGCGGCATCACGCCGCCGATGATCGTGTACCCGTACCAGAGGATTCCCAAAGAGGTGTTCGCTTCTGTACCTGAAACTTGGGGCGTTGGAAGGAGTGATACTGGATGCATGAAAGGCCACGTATTTTGCGACTACCTAACCAATATCATAAAACCTGATATCGAAGCGAAAGACGTACCGAAACCGGTGATAATGTTCATCGATGGCCGCAAGACCCCGGTGACGTATCAAGTTAGTCAGCTGTGTTCCAGACTAGGAATCGAGCTCATTGCTTTGTACCCTGATGCAGTAAGGCTACTGCAACCCACGGATGCTGTTGCGTTCCGTCCCGTCAAAGAAGGTTGGCGGCAAGCGGTCCGAGAATGGAAGCGGGACCATCCGACCGAAAGCTTGACCAAGATTGTATTCGCTCCTATTTTGGAAATGGCCATCAATAAATGCATGGATGTTAAAGGCTTTCAATGTGGTTTTGCAGCTGTTGGGGTTTGTCCGTGGAACCAGAGCGCGGTAGACTACGGAAGGTGTCCTGTCAAACCGGCCTTCGCGAATCCCAACGTGGAGGAAAGTGAATGCGCAACGGCTATTACAAAGAGGGATTTTGAGGCAATTGTTGGGAAGGAAATAATAGAAAAGTTTGCCAATATGGATGAAACTACCCTGGAGTTGGAAGCTGGAAACGAGTGTTTTGTGATTTTACTTCGGCTTTGGGAGCATTTTCATAAATGTGATGCGAAGAAACCAGAACAAAATGGGTGTAATTCACAAAGAACAACACCTTCAAATAACTTAAACTGTAAAGTGATGAATGTTGCTGGTGAATCAACAAATGCACATAATTCTTTTCAAGATTTTGCTGATCTTAATGTAGGGGCAGTTGGTTACGTAAAAGATCAAGCAACGGTTGCGGATATAATATTTGAAGGAAATAGTATTTTAAGTATGGATATTGGTGGGACGAAATGTGTGCAAATTGTTCCCACTTGTGAAACACCATCGTTTGTGAATTCTTCAAATGTTTCTTCATTGCCAAGTAATATCAGTTATGAAACTCTGATTCAAGTCGCGGGAGCCGTAGACATACAATAGTGAAAATAATGATTTTTAGACAAGTGGGTTATATAGCTTTTGCTGAAATGTATAGGCATGCCAATAAAATACAAATCTGTCTATTGTAAATTAAAATTGTAATTTATTTAGTTTATTTTCTACCCAATTATTAAGTCCCCAAAATGAAGAAAAAAAAATTAATTTTAAAAATTGCTTGAAATTTCTGGAATTTAATGTCACCTAGTATAAAACTGTAATTAGTACCACAAAACAGCAACAAGACCTAACAAATTAATGCAACAGTTTGTATAATAAAGCTAATTTTAATTAAATCATAACAAAATTTAGTGCATTACAAATTGCATGTATAAATAAACCTGGAAAGTTAAATAACAGATAACAAATGCTGCAATCGACAATTAAAATTGTGATGGCAATGCAAGAATTAAATTTGATAAAGAGTCCTGTCGATATTTATGCGGATTTATGTCGAATTTGGATAGATTTACAACGGGCAACACTTTGAAATGCAGTTTCCAAGGCGTACGAACACTGAATGGAACACCAAGATAACGGTTGATCGCCGCGGCAGTGCAGTACAAACAGGCTGTTCTGTTTACCGTACAACACCCCTGAAACATGGCCGCCAAATTTGTGCGCAACCCCGCATGTCGCCTGCGCGAAAAACTCGCAAATGTTTGGAAAACGACCAATTTACGAAGGAAAACTGAACTCGGAGCAAGAGTTAGACAGGTTAGTACTGTATTTGAGTGATTTTGGTTCATTATTCAGCTTTTATTAACGACTTTTAGCGAATTTTCCCAAGTCTCATTTTTCGGCGCGAACGCGTTAATTTTTTTGTTTTTGTTGACAAATTAAACAAAACTCCAAAAAATATTTGTTGAACATACATACATTGACTAAACAGTGTTTGTGGATAGCAAGAAGCATTCAATTAAGATACATTCTGCTCCAGGAAACGTGTGATGCGCGTTTTTAATTGTAGGGAGAGTTCTATAATTATGTCTGAGTGTGATATATGGAGAAGTTTTTATCGCAATTTTAATTTTCTGAATAATTTGATATTTCGTTGTCTCCCCATTGAATTACCTGATCAAATGCACTATATATAAAATAGTGTTACGTTTTTTCCATTTTTTCGCTGATAAATTGAACGCAACGATATTTTCGCGATAACAAAGCAGATTTGATTTTCATAAATAAATGAAGACATGGCACTGTTTATCATTTTTCTATAAACTGTGCTGTGTCTCACTATTTATCCTTGGACGCTTTATCTAATAATAATTTTAATAGCTATTCTAAAAAATTCAAAATGATATACACTTGGGATCGTTTCTCACTTGACTCTTATCACTTGCTGGGTAGGTAATTCAAGCAATAATAATAATATACAGGGAGTCCCAATAATATGCATACCACTTTTTATATCCCATATATAACTTCATAATTTCGTTTCTTTTCCAGGTGAACTGCCCTAAAGTCATATTGACAATAAATCGAAGAGTACTCACACATTTACGAGTTATACGTTATAATAATAAAATTAATATACATTACTTCAACAACAACAAAATAAGTCAATTTTGACAATTTGACTAGGTGTGGTATGTATTATTTTTGGGACACCCAGTATAATACGGGCGTTCCCCTGCTTACGAACTAGTTAGGAGCTCGCTTTATATAAGTGAAATTATTTTATATTGTGTTGAAAACAATTGCATATCATGTGAATATTTGCCTAATATTATGCAACAATTTTTCAAGTGAAAGGTAAATAATAGAAATCCCATTTTGTTTAAAAAATAAATAAATTGGTTTAAATTACATAAACATGGGCAATTAAGAATGCAAAAATACATCTATTAAAGTTATGATTTCAATAACTGCTTTGGATAGTAATTATTTTTATCATAAATAACTTACATAATCTCAAATATCTTATACAAATGCTGTGTTTCGTTTTATATTGTTTTTTCCTGCGAAAGTTTGTAAGTCGAATGTTCGTAAGTAGGGGCCTGCCATTTTATAATCTGTACATATATGTTTCAGTATAATTGATAATAATTTAGTTCTGATATAATTATAAATATGATACATGTCATGTTAGAATTTTTTTCTTGAAATGAACACTTGTTATTATACTTTAATTCAGTTTTCTTATATAAATCCTGAATTACAGTATAAAACTTTAGCTGTTTTTTTTTCTTCCTGCATTGAACAAGACCGATTCTAACTTTGATGAATGGTTCCTGCTGTTTTATGCATCCATTGTACAAGTTAAAAATTAGAACGGGTCTTGCGGGGAGGACTTGCCCTCCAGAAGGAGAAGATTAGTTTCAGTTGGTTTCAGTAATTTCTTGCCATTATGCTTAGGATAAATAATTTTGCGAATAAAATATATAAAAATTTGGGATGGGCGATCTATATTTTTTTTTATAGTGTACTTGGATTATTTTAAGGTTGCCTTACAGGTACCATCTTTGGTAGATTTTGTTCTCCGCAAGAAGTACATGTCTCTATTTGGCAATGGAGGTCCTGCCTCAAACCCAATACGTCTTTAGTTCTTCTTCATCTTGGCTTCGTGAGCTTTCTTAACTATGGCCAACTTTGAGTGAGGGTCATCTACAGGAAGGTCCATGTATGGGGCCTCACGTGTTCCATGTAGCATTAAGGTCCACTCTCGTATGAACCCGGTCTGATGCTGTTGACTATTGAACTGAGCCTGTTGCAAAACGCAGTAAATATTATTCAAAATCAATTGAGGTAATTAATCTCCCCACATCATTTATGAACGGCCCTTAGCCTCTAAATATTTACATTAAAGGTGAACTGACAAGGTTTTGTAACAAACCCTGGAAAGTGTGTAATTCTATAGAATTGATGCCAATAAAACGATTGGCGCAAACAGAACTTTTTTAAAAATTGTTTAAAAAAAGTTACGAGTAGTTAAAGGGGGCGTCATGGAAGGACGGTGTCACCGCGCTTGCGTCACAGTGTCCTGTTTTGACAAAATTTGAATCTAATAGATATTTTTTGTATTTTTGCAAGGTTCACGCCAAGCATGAGGAGAAAAGTGAGAATAGGTCCGTCTACCGTGAATACAACCGTGAATTCCTGATGCCCAAGGGTACCAACCCAGAGCTCATCAAATCCACCTTGTCCAAGGATGGTATTCTCACAGTTGAAGCCCCATTGCCAGCATTGGAAGGCCCCAAAGAACACATGATAACCATTGACAAGCAGTAATTAACTGATTAACTACTCACAAAAAATGCTTAATTCACTGAAAAACAGCCTGAGCATCTCAATAATTTTGGCCCTATACTTTGGTACACAATATATTACTGAATGTCAAACGAATATACATAACTATATATAGTGCAGGTTTTTCTACTCCTCAAATGCCTTCCGTGGTCACAAATTTATGCAAATTAGTTCCTCAATGGTGTCTTTTTAGAATTTAGATTATTTTTTTTGGCCGACTAGAGTTTTGGTTGAGTAAATACTTTTTAAGAAAAAAATTGGACGGATAATGTTGTATGTAATTAAGGTAAAAGAGTCCGTACTAATCACGAAACTGGTGAACGCGGACCGGCACGCAACTTGGCAAATGGAACCGGAAGAAACAAAATGTTAAATTCATTAAAGGTGATCTGAAGAGGTTTTGTAAGGTACCTTGAAACTTAAACTACATGAAGAAAAGTCATGAAGAAAGC
>JAQFZQ010002418.1:0-14017 GCA_034696005.1 Glomeris marginata | reverse complement strand
AGATGGACGATTCCCTGCCCTTGCCCCTCATAATCCTTGTCATTGACATTGCTTCTCTCTGTGGCACTACAGTAGTACATGCAGGAAGTTGCAACATTAAATTTTGCAGTACGATTCATTGTCCCTATATGAGATTTACTATTACATCATTTTGGGTTTTCAATATGCATTTTGTGTAGTCTGTGGTTTCAAGACAAATTTGGAGAGCTGTAAATTTGCCTAACTGCACAATATTTAGACCCGGCGGTTAATAAAGCGAAGTGTATGCCATTATTCGCTAGGGAGAGAAAAGTATACACATTTGGCCCTCTGTCTATTCAGATGGCATATTAATTCTGGCGTCACGTGGGGTGGAGGGACAAGATGATGGCGATCGGCCTATAATGTGTTGCAACTCTCAGCCGGGCGTGACGTCATGGCTCCCTTAACAATACGCTCAAATTGATATTCCTTCAGCCATGCGTCACCTCCTGCTGCCCTTAAACCTGTGCAAATACAGGATATGAAATAAATCACGTGTTCGGATTATAGAATATACATAGTGATGTCATGCTGTTATTTTAGGTATATGCACTATATCGGCATCAACGATATTAAAGGAGTTTTGTGCAAGAACCTCCCTCATAATACATAACGCATAACAGTATGAGGCAGCTAAATATTGCCAGGTGTTTATTTTGCAAACCATTGCAAATGTGACAGAAAGAATGCCACTTTTACCTGGAAGTCATATGTGAGGAATCTGGAAATGTAATTTAGAATGACCATGAACGGCGTCTTGAAGGTCATTGGCGCACAATCTTTGAAACCACTCTTCGGAATGCATATTTTCAAATTTGAGAGTTGTAGATCATGTCCCAAATAGTAAGAAAACATGCTTTCGTTGTCAAAGTTACGAGTAGGTATTGATTGGCTTATTGCTGAGATACATTTAATAGATTTCAGTCTCCAATGTTCTGGAATGCAAATGAAGTGTAGTTGCTTTGTGTTCTAGAATGCCTTTCAGCTGTGGCACTGATCATTGCTATTTAATGTTTTACAACAATTGCATCAATACCTACTCGTATTTCACACACAAAAACATGATCTACAACTTTCAAATTGGAACGTGCAATAACTGTCCACAATTTCACGTATTCAAAGGAGAAAATAAACTAAAACAGAACTTGGTTGGATATATCTTCTTGCGTTGATCCCTTCTGTTATTTGAGCTGGCATTAGTGAATATATTTCGTAAAGTAAGCAACATAAAAGTTTTTCCAGGTGTCATGCATAGAAGCTAATAAGTCACCCTTGTTTTTTGGATTTTATTTTCTGTAATTGCATTTTCATGTCCCGTCACGCATGTTCATGGGTGACAGGTCAAGTGAATTGGCTGGCAACGGAAGTAGGTATATACGAGTTATTTTCTGATAGGCAAACACCTGCTCAGCATGTTGCTCGCTTAAAGTGGGCCTGCGTCATGAAAACTGGAGCGTCTGCACGTTTGCATCAACAGGGATAGCCTAACATTTATCTATATATTAAACTACATATCACATTTACTTTCCCATTGTTTCAAACTATCCAAATATTGAGAACTAGTAGTTATTTTGCGCTGCCCACAATGCACCCTTGCTATAATTTAATATAGTAATCAGCATACTTACTAATCTAAGCATCTGCATATAGGACCTAGAATGGAACCCCACTTTTGACAAACCGTTCTAAGCATTCACCATTTCAATTCACTCTCTGCTTCCTATTTGACAACCAATTTGCTATACAAAGAAGTAGTGGTCTTTTTTATGTAGCTTCTAAATATGCAATGCCTGTGAAAATTATAAAATACAAACGAGTGAAATATTTATTAAAGAATTGTTTTAAGACCTGCCTAGGGATGTACAAAACATTATATGTTTAGCAACATGTGATACAAGGAGGGATGTAAAAAATGCCATCGAGTTTTGAAGGGAGAAGTAGAGCTGTAAGATATAGACTGCGTCGTTTTCCCTTCCAAAGTTGTGTATCTGAGCGGATTAATCCGATCCCTCTGATGTAGGACACAGCCGAGTAAACGCGAACTTCTCTTCACTGGTGCACTCACTCGTTCACTATATTGATCTTTCCAGGTGGCTTCACTTTTTCTAGCATTTTTTTAAACTGATATATAGGCTACATTGTTTCCATCCCATATGATCAGCAAGGCGAGTAAGGAATTGCTGCGGAAAGGCTACATCCCCATGCTGCTGAATCGCCACAACAAGCAATCAACCCCCTCACCTTACACCTAATAACAGGCGTCGTGTTCACCCGAAGAATCCAATAAATGTTAATTCTCATCAACAACTGTAAATTTTGTAATTTCCTGCTGACGAGAGGGGTAGTATAGTAGATTTTATTGAAGTGGATCTGGGGAAGGCGGGTTTGTAATAATAGCAAGTGGATGAGGATGAGAAAAACCGAAAAGAGAAAGGACGACACAGGAAACAGGGTCTTCTGTATAGATAAATAGATATATGCTTGAACGATGTTGCTTTGCTTTTGCTTGCGCCTGAAAACACCCGCTAGCGTTATTAGCGTCCGTTGGCCGATTTCGTTTGCCGCCACTTCAAGTGTCACCTCTCGTGAATCCAATATTGGATGCCACTGAGTACACATAGTCTACTAGCATACAAGACTCCAATGCACTAACCCTGCATGGGCACACTATCCATGTTGAACAAGTATATTTGTTTAAACCTCCGGTGCACCGTTGGAGGAAGTGCTCAGTCGTCTTCATAAAACAAATGAAACGTGGCGCTCCAATATCTAGCTAGCCTCAGACAATAATTTTAATATAACACAAGCACGTTTCAGATATGATAACTTGGTATTACTATATAAAAACGGTATATACAATAATCTGAAATGTATGAAAAGCTATGACAATATTAATTTTGCTTCAGATCTGATAAGAATTTATATTAAAGCTGAAAATGCATCTCAAGTTGAAAATAAAAGTTTTGCAAATAACGACTATATGAAATATATTGATCGAATTAAATCAATGAGCTCATTGATTAAACCAAGACGGCCAAAAGTTGGGGCCCACCCCGGCCCCCCCTCTTGTTACGGCCATGCACACAATAAAATACTGTATATATAGTATTCCATTCCACATGTTTTACAAATTTGTTAATCAGTGTTCAGTTGTTGAATGCGCCTCCTGCCTGGCTGTTGTTCCTATAACAACATTAATATTATTGTTTTAATATTGACAAAGTGATCCTTTATCTATTATTATATGCACTGATAGTGAAGAGCTATATTCCACGGGTTATTTCTGCAGTATGTGGTAAACATAGGGATGTTGTTGCAGACGTTCTTATATTGATTCAATAAGTGGGCATGCGTCATAAGCGATGGTTCACAAAACAAGCAGGATAATGACGAGAGAGGGCTTTGAAAGAAATGAATGCATGCCCTATATGCAAGACCTACACGGATTCAAACTCACTGATGTAATTCACAAATGCAAAATGATCAACAAATGATGGAAAGAGTCAATTGTTGGATCACATTCATTGATAATACACAGCCATGCAGCGTTCTGAATATAGTTTTCTTAATTTTTGGAGGGTTATATTTTCCAATTAATTGCTCTTAGTATTGGAAATGAATGTTTGAGTAACAGGCTTGTGTAAATTCAATGCATCGTTTTAATAACCGAAATTAGCTTTTGGAATATTGTATATACAAAGATATTGTTAACCACTTGCCTTATGCATACTGCACATGTATATCCGCAGTTTTATTTTAGTACCTGGTGTCGCACCTAAAGCGGGCCAATAAAAAAATTGGGAAACAATAAGGAAATTCGAAAAAATAAATTGGTAAATATATAGGAAGTCGCAAATGCTGATATCAAATATACGAAATTATCGGTGATCTTGTATGATTACATCAAGGTTATTGATATTTTAACACTCATGAACCTTTGCATTTAAGGTGTTAGTTTCTATTCAAAAGTTCACGTATACTATATGAAGGGATTAGTGTAAAATGAAACTTTTGCGAAATTGATGTGCTGCTTCACAGCTATAGCAAAGCTGCGCGGCATTGCAGTGAAGCCAAAGTATGGATTGCATGAAACCTACCCTATATACATACAATTTGTGGATATCATTACTAAATTGATTTAAATTTCACAAATCAAACAAAAATGTCATGGTTTAAGCACACCTTTATTGCACTAATCACAGGAGATCAATAAAATTCCAATGATATTGGATGATAAAGCAACGCAAACACTTAATCTTGACTGGCAAGATGGGAATTGTTGGGAAAAGGGCAATGCGTGTGAGATGGCCAAGGTGGCAATGAGAGCTTCACGTGGGCTAAATTGTTTCCGTGATTGCAGCTAATCAAGCGTTCAGATACACTTTGCGTCGAGTAACGACGTACCGAGATCAGCCGTGAAAGCACATTTTCATGGCTGCTTCACTTGCTTTCACATCAAATCCTGGCAAGAAATCGTAAATATGCTGGAGGTGTAGGCCTAACTCTAATGTTAAATTCTGGTCACAGGATCGGTTAAGAGCAAATGTGGGTGTAGGCGAGACTGAGTTGCTCATTCATGAGCATTGTCACGTATTATATAATGTACGTAATGTATAGTAAAAGCTTTGTAAGGTGCAGTATTTCGATGTTATCGTATATGATACACGTATGCCATGCAGACAGTCAAAATTCAATGTGGTTCACATTGATCCGACAGTGCATATATAACAATTAAATGCTAGTGTAAAAAATCTAGGTTGCGAAACGTGCAGAGAGAGATACAGTGGTCAGTCATTTGCCGAACCATGTCAAGGATGCAATTTCCATGACCTATTGATGGCAAACTCTGGCCAACATGGATACATTGCATATAATATGGTTTGTATGGCATACATACATCAATGTTAGGCTCTCATTTGGGCATCCACTCATCTTGTCTATAGGACTACTCATGATCGATGCAAGATGCGTTTGTTTAGTAATTTAATGGACGCTCGATATTTCAATAAAACAGGAAATCTGGCAAAAATGGATAAACATAGTTTAATTAATCCCAATGTAATACAGATTGTGACAAATTTGCACAATGATAACTGCCATGATTTTTGTAGCAGATATTAAAATGTGAGAATGGGTGAAACCAGCTGTTTGATATTTTAGTGAACACCTATGGAAATTGATAAATTACAGCTGAAACTGTGTTGCAATCCATGAATAAAGTAAGTTGTAATACAGTATACGAGCCAATAGATGTCTGATAACCGTGTCTACAAGGCTTAAATTAGCCGATTTTAAAAAGGAGAAATCCACTCATTTGTCCCGTTAGGACAGAACTGATCCAACAAAGAAACGTGGTCCCAAACCAAAGCTCACAGAACGTGACGAACGGAGGACAGTTCATGCAGGAAGTATTAATATAGACAGTCTGCAGCTAAGATAGCTGCAAATTTACAGGTGCCAGTAGCATTGGACTTGGACTGTGTGGAAGGTTATGTTCGCATCGCCAACGATGACATTCAGAAAGAAAAAGAGTAAACCACCCTTGACATCTCACATCATGGCAGAACGACTGAAGTGGGCAAGACAACATATGACATGTGATGCAGAGTGCCTACATGTCCTACCTATTTACCCATAAATAGAGGATTAATTTGGATGGACCTGATGGCCTGCAGTGCTATTGGCATGATTTACTGAAGGAACCATCATTCCATTAGAATTGGGTTCATGGTGATGGATCGGTGATGATGTGGGGAGATTAGAGTACTATAATGTTGTTGCTCAAATTGCGTTTGTAACCAAACAGATTAATTCCAAGCCCTATCAGAAGTTGTTACTGGATTCTGCAGTGCCATATATTGACTAGCAGTGACCACATACTGTTGACCACATTGTTAGTATCCTTGGAACTGCTGCAGCATGTTCCAAGGATACTAAAAACAGCTGTGATCTCTATAGATATTACTGCAATGGATTGGCCATACCATAGTTCTGAATTGAACCCCATAGAAAACTTGTGGGATATTCTTGTTCATGATGTTTATCAAGGTGGCCGTCAATTTGATAGCATTAGATGCACAAAGGTTCGTTTGAAAAACACACCGTTGGCTTTCAGGAATTCTTCATACTGCTTGAGGTGATGACTGTTTCCATCTAAGGAATAGAACTTGTTGCTCATTAAATCACTTGATAGTGTGGGCAATGGGGGAAGATACTGGATAGGGGATTTAGGGACAAGGTGGAAGCTGTTCAGGGCAACGATAGAGGCTATATTAACGTACAGAGTGGAAATTTGGGGATGGAAAGTTCAAATGGAGCTGCAACAGGTGATCACCAGTATTGGAGATGGGTGTTAGGGGTGAGATGTAATGTACCAGAATATTTTGTTTAGGAAGAAGTAGATGAACAGCAGATATGGGTGAAGCTGTGGAAGAGGGCTTATATATATGAATACAGGCTTAGGTTAGAAGATAAGTGTAATGGGTGAACATTTGTGCAAAGTGGAAGAATGAAGAGAAACAAAAGGAACTAAAGTGGTGGACGGAAAGGGAGAGTGAATTAGAAAAATTGGGTAAATCAGAGGAAGGAGTCTGGGAGATGGAAAGAAGAGGGTGGTAGGTGACTGAAGAAATAGAGGATAGGTGAGAGAAGAATATGCATGAATTTGCAAAGGATAGAAACTTCAAAGTAACCCATGGTACATGAAGCTAAAGAGGAACCATGGGAGAGCACAATGTCTTGAGTGCAAGGAGGTAGGGCAGAAAGATAAGGTCCTATATAGGACAGGGGGAGAGGTAGAAACAGGAAATTATAGGAGAAGGAAGAGGCTGTAGTACATGTGATTGAAAGATGTGGAGGGGTGAACCTGAGAGTGAAGGGGAGGAAGACTGAGGAGTTTTGAGAGAAGATGGAGGGGGTAGGAAATGGCTCAGAGAGTTGGAGGTGAAAAGGGGAAATAATTTGGAAGAGGTTAAGGATAAAGGAGGTAGTGGATAGGGGCAAGTGTGCAGAGAAAATGTATAGCTTCATTTTTGTATACAGACAAAATTATAGTTAAAAATTCAAGGCAGATTTGTAATAACAATGTTATATAATGAAATGGTCCATCTAATGCCAAAGCTAGTACTCCAAATTGCTGGTAAACCAGAGAAACATGCAGTGGCCCTCTCTCAATGAGCAGGTACAGTCCCATCCACACCCATATTATTTAAACGGTGCGATCAATGTTATTGGGAATCACGCATGATGTAAATGTATTCATAGTTTTGACACCAAGCCTGCCAATGATGTTATTCATCACAATTTATTACAAAATAATGTTAAACAAGTAGAGCGCTTGATGCCTGTTTACTGCGTTCGGAAAGTGACCATTGATCATGAATCAATGACAGTGAATGTACGTACATGAGAATATATTGTCCATATAAAAACCCAAAGATGAAATATTTTCCCCAAGGTACCTAGTTCTTTCGTCATGCTGCAGTGTGGCAGTTTTCCAAAAAAATAATCTTCGGTTTATTTTAAACGAAAAATCAATAGCATCTGCCTGTACTGTAGTGTTGAACATCTTTGATTTTCATGAAAATATATATCAGTATTTTAGAAATTGAGCAACATAGTGAGAAAATATTCCATCGTTGCATTTTTTATATTGTCGATAGTTTCCAAGAATTGTGTCGCACATCAGAAATTACTCAGTACACGGTAATTTTGTATAGTTCACCAAAAATCTTGTACGAATTAAGTTAAATCAATAAGTAACGAATTTATTTTCTAAAATGAAAAGTTTAATAGCTATGCAAAATCCGAAATGTATTCACATCTTCCCTGCGAGAAATATTTTCATGAAGACCAAACAAATCAAAGCATAATAATGCATGCAGTATGGTTAATTGATATAGTTTTCAAAATTCAGTTGCCTGACCATGCTCATAAAACTCTTTTCAAAAAACTTCTATACCTCCTATGCAGAAAACAGACTTTAATGAATGGAGTTTATGACAACTGTTGTCAAAATGAGAGAAATGTTTCAAGAGACGCATTTTTTCTTTCTGAATAAAGCTAAGACATACAGTTTCCATGCGCACATTTCGGATTATGCATATATAGCTGTTATAATTTTCATTAAAAAACATACATTGTTATACATACCATTATTGATTTGCCCTTGCACTAACAAATTATCAGGCCAGAGTCAAATGTCAAAAGCTTCAGTTTTCATGTAATTTTACATTGTATATATATATATGTATTGCAAACTTCTGCGTTGCTTTGCACAGCAGTCCTTTTATGAAAGGGCTTATATATTTCAAACAACAGACTAATTTAATAAAAATAATGCATGGTACTCCTCGTGTTGTCCAATATGAATTGCACCAATATTTGAAACGGAAACCAATTTGTAAATGTGATGTATAGGTATACTGAAATGTTATTATTCCCAATAGGTACATACGTCTTCATGCAGGGTGCATTTCCATTATCTTCGTTTCTCCTATATACCTGCGGACACAGGTCTCAATCTTTTCACTACACCATTATTTATTTTGGCAGGGTATTTAGATTTTGGGGAAATCTTGTAGGATTCACGTTGATCGACTCCCCTTGCAATTGCTTCTGGATTTGCACGGATTTGCTGCGAATTTCAGCACTCCAAATCTGTAAAATCAACACCCGACTTTGAAATGCTTAGCCTTTGCTGACGTTCATCCTGTTTCTCCTGGAAACTGTTCTGTATCAATCTTTGTCCCAAAATCAAAACATGACGCGAAAATTTTTGCTGCTAACTGCGACAATGAGATTATAGGCCATGCAATCAAAATACATGCTTTTTTCTCTAAAATCGCGTTATTCTTGAGTGTGAATTTAAGATTTAAGAATGTTTCCAAAGATTTTTAATAACAAATTTGATTTTGTATAGGTTGTTTCAGCCATTTATGCACTAAAATTGCTAATAATAAAAGGACTCAATGATGAACAAATTTTAGCATCCATTATTAAAGAATTTAACTTGCCTATACAGGCATTAAAAATTAAGTAGGCTACATACTGCAATTGTTTTGTTACATTTATAAGAGGTGCATGATAATGGACGTACATGTGCATGTTCGATTTATTTCCCTTCCTTAGGCTATGTATACATTTCATGTATATGAGTATATTTCTGAGTTTAAAGTGTATAGGGTGGGGCAGAATAAAGGGCGATTTTGAAATGACTGTGAAAAATAAAGTATTCAATATTTCCGAAATTTATTGTCACCACATTAAAGTACATAAAACAGCATTTAATAACAGTAATTTTTCATAATTTAATCTTCAAAAGGATATCCAAAAAATCACGTCCATTTAAACGAAAGCATTATTCAAGCCATGTGCAGGACCCTCTGGGTCGCAACAGTTATGTCTCAGCTTTGCTTGTAACAAGCCTCCGTTTGCAATTCTTCAATAAAGTATTATGTGAGCCAGCTTACTCTGAGGTCGTGTGCTTCATTTTGTTCTTTCCTGCTCAACATTGTTTCCAAAATCAACTGCGGACTCTACATTTTCGACAGTCATTTCATAATCGCCCGTTATTCTGCCCCACCCTGTACTTGAATGCTTATTTAACTATAATTGAAAACTTTAATATCGCAATGTTGTACAATTGGTATAATATGCAGCATGTGTATATACAGGGTGGTTCGCTTCGGGCGCTTTGGCCTAGTAACTTTGTAACGGTGAAAGCTAAGTAAGTAACGGTAATGGGAGTGAATAGGAAGTGCCCTATGCCGATTCCAAAAATGGCATTTCACATGACCTTGAGTGACGGGATCAAGGTTAATTCATTGTTATCTTTCACCGTTGCAAAGTTACTAGGCCAAAGCACCCGAAGCGAACCACCCTGTATACTATGTTTCCATGCATGCGTCGTACAATGTCTAACATTTCTTGCGCGTCCTTCCTCCTTTCCGAAATGTCTATTGTCACATTGCGATTTGTATAAATATTTATTTTCTCCAAAATTTGTTTAAGCTCATGTTTGCATCCATTTAAATGTTATAGCGTCTGACGAAAAGTCGTGTTCGTCTCTCGGCGGATAGCAACCAAAGTCGGTATTTTTCTTTGGCTTGTCGAAGTATATACTCTCTTGCACTTGTACCTCTTTCCGTTCTTTATGGATTTATTCTTCTTTTTGCCTTGTGCCTCAGGTAATGGGAGCAGCTATTACAACATGGTTACACCGTTGTAACGCTGGTTCCTGCGCACTGAGCGACACATAAAAGCATGTCAGGCTGTCTATATCTGCTTTGGCGAAGAGACATTGAATGCGGAACACCCTCTGCGAAATTCCTCCCCATCACCTCCAGCTAGTACATAGGGAGTTGTAGCTGCAGCGCCCCCTGCGCCATCAGCACCAATCCGAGCCCCAGTTGCGACCGTATTAAGCCTAATGTACTTTCCATGTACCGCTCCAAGTCGTCACATTTGTACATATTGTCGCGAGCGAGCTTGACAACCTCCTCCCACTAGGCCTCTTTGCGGCTCCACCTCACCTAAATACGTATAGTACAGGCAACCTGCTGCTGTAACAGTGGTATATATGTAAACCCCCGCCACCACCCATTTATACTAGCCATATGTCTCACAGGCTCAACGGTTGCGTCTCCGTGATTCTTTCCCATTATACATGAGATTTTTCAATGGAGGAACACAATGAGATTAAGATACACTGTGCTTTCATGCATGCATATGTCCTTAGGCGCTCATAGTGTTATCTCCCATTTTCAAAACATCTTTGTAATTCATAGCACAGTATATATGCACTGAGGACAACACTGTACATCACTGTTTTTGTGCGATGCAGTGAAAACTACGTAGACTAATACATCTTCGTTTTATGAAGTTTGATATTACATCGTGATACATGCACATAGCATATTGTGATGAAATGTGGCACATAGTGAATGAATGGTACATTGTTGCAAATTTGCCCCTTCTAATCCCAATAAGACAATGAATAGATGGCGCATATCATCACATGATGTTGTTTGTCATAGGGCACTGTTCATATGCATGGTACCGTATTTCCTCGATAAAGAGCCTGATTCATGCACTAGCCTGGACTGTAATACAAGCCTGGTTTGAACACGAAAATAATTATGGTGATGCATTAGTATTAGTATTATTATACAGTTGAAAATATACAGTCAGCCAAAAAAATAATCAGACACTGGACATTTTTCACATAGTTATGAAATTAACTATGTATGTGTAATGCACATATATCAAACACTAAACAATCTGATCTTTATGAAAGAAGTAGAGCTCAGATAGGAAAATCAATTTATTATGTATAAAAAATTACACCATGGTGTCTTCAGACAAAATAAAATTCTAAAGCAATTTGTGCTCAAAATCTAGTGGCAAAAAATAATCAGACACATCATATTGCATTGTATTTTGTGGTAATTAATATTTTGTAGGACCTCCTTTTGCTTTTAATACAGCTGCAAGACATTTTAACATCCATAATACAAGGTTTTCAATTTTTGTTTTGTCAAGTTTCTCCCATGATTCCAATAATTTCACCTGCATTTCACGTTGCGACTTGCATCTTCTGTTACCAAGACCTCGTTCCGAGATTGTCCACAAATGCTGAATTAGATTTAAGTCTGGGCTTTGCGAAGGCCATTGCAATACCTTCATTTTATTTTCTTGACGAAATTTCTTGGTTAGCTTGGCTGTATATTTTGGGTCATTATCATGTTGGAACCAAAAGGACCGACAGAAACCCACTTGGCTGGTGGAAGCGAGAAGATTGTTCTTGAAATGTCACAGTAATGCTGGGCATTCATTCTACCATCGATGAGTACACATAATTCATTTCATAACTATTGGAAAAATGTCCAGTGTCTGATTATTTTTTTGGCTGACTGTATTATTAATGTGAATCCTTCACATTCCTAATAATATATAGGCTATGCTTGTCAAATTTTATTTGTTTAATATATCGGGTCGTTGTGCCTTTTATCTGTGCAGCGAATGTGAAAGGAAGCTTTTATATACATATATGTGCAAGATATGATAATTAAACGACGTTATATGCATGATGTTGCACGTTCTCTGTTATATCAGAGGATATGTAAGCCAGCAATGTCGTTGGATGTCGTAGTGGTTGTCACTACTTTGCGCATGCGCATGGGTGAAAAATAAAAAGGGGATAGAATTGGATAGTGCAAAAAGCTCATTTTGTACGGAAAACTGTGGTGAAAAGCATCCCCATGTCATGCTCTTATGTACGGAAGCCATCGGAGTTGATGGTTTTAGAAATCCCATTTGTGCGCCTGTTGATGGCGGATTTGGCGCACTGACATCTTGAATCCTAAAGGCGGAAGATGAAGTAGCAAAAAGTGCGACCGAACAAGCATATACATGATGAGGAAATAGGTATATTTATACGAGGCGGGTGTTAAACAAGGCGAGCTATTACGATAGCCCATCTAGGCCTCTGCTGTCGGCTTTTATGGAAGTTATATGTTGGTGTAGTGCACAATGCCTTCATGTCAACTTCCCCATCACTATATAATAAAAACAATAGCAATTTTACTAATTAACAGGGTACTATATACTGTAAATTCATCACCATATAAAAATGTAACAAAATATTTAATGTAAGGCATCCATATACAGGTTTATTAATTGTTGCCAATTAATTAATTAATACTGCAATAAAACAACACGATTGTAATTGCCATTATGTATCTCATATAGTTTTTCCCTTGAAATATTATTATTTTTTAAACATTAGTTTACAAACTGCTGTGTAATCTCGTTTTGGATGCAGACAGAATTTAATTTGAATTAAAAATATCCCTGTATCCAACATCATTCATTCTTAAATTGGTGACACTCGGTTTCAAGCACAAGAGATATATAGAAATGGCTTACACCATTAATGAACCATATTTGGTGCTTCACTTGTTCATGTATGTTACTGTATGTTTCTATATATATAGACAATATTGTTTTCTGTCAAAATTTTACAACATTTAAAATTTTGATTTACTATAAGACTTTTAATCACTGATTCCCCATTTTTAGATAGAATTACATCTTACAAGCATAATGTGCAGACTTCTAGACATTTGTTGGGGGGGGAGGGGGTGGGGGGGGGGGGGTTGTCCCTAAGTTTTTGCAACCTGAACATGCAGACCAACTTCATGACATCTGTTTTCAGATGTGTGTCAATTCATGAGTTTCTTGCAACTAATTTGTTGGATTTGCACATTAGCATTTTTATGTTTTATCCCTGTAATTGGGCCCCAAAGTTTAGTCTAATATATAACACATGTTATCACAATCCGGTCTTAGGTGCCAAAATAATTGGTTAAATGAAATTATCCAACTTACAAGCAATTACATAGTCTATACACTAAGCATCCAAGCATTTAATCAGGTGTGCAAAGTAATTTTATACATAAAAATCAGCATGCTGTTTCGGTTTATGTTGCCACACTGTATAATCAGCTTAATTTATGGGTTGCTTTTAATGTTGAATAACCAGTTTTGCTAATGCTTTGTGATGGCATGAATCTGGGCGAGCAAAATAATACACATGCAGCAGCTAGGCATTCATTATGTCCGACATTGAATACATGCATGCATGAATGCATAGGTGCACAATGCTATTTCGAAATGCCTGGAAGCTTTGTGTGTGGTCCGCGTGCATATAAAGTTAATCCCGCTGTGCAACACGGTCATCCCAATTCGCATTCTGATAATCTCCAAATAATTCTCAATGGCGTCAACTGAAGTTATATATAATTTTTACAAAATATTTGATTTTAAAACATTATATTCAAAATATACAGGCCAGGTATATTGATTGCACGCGCAATCTTCAATAGAGCTGTCACTTATAAATACATGCACATATAATAAAATTTAAAGGTGAACTGACACAGCTTTCTAGGGTACCCTGAAAATTAATTTGTATATTGAAACCAAAGTCGATAAA
>JAQFZQ010002417.1:0-14022 GCA_034696005.1 Glomeris marginata | reverse complement strand
CTTTTTTATTTATTTCGTTTTTTATTACAATTTCGTATTAAATTTTCTCGTTCGAGAAAATTCAAAGTGTCTATTATTGAATAATTTTTTGTTATGTATGCATATGACTGCATTCAATTTTAAGACTAAATAGTATAATGATTATAATATATTTTCTTTATTATATATGGGGCCATTTCAAACTTTCAAAACAGTTTTGAATTGTGCACAAATAATTTTCTCTCATAATCTTAATTAACCTTTCAAACTAGTTTAGAATAATAATGTTGATTGCTTTTTGAAGCTAGTAGAAAACTGCTAACAGTACATTCATATTTGTAATATAGGTCAATTTAAACATTTAATCAATACTTTATGTAATATAATAAGAATATGATTTTTTAATATGGTGATTTGTGTTAATATTCCTCAACTTAATTGTTCAATCTAGCATTTAATTTAATTACTGCAACTCCTAATTTAAAATATAATAAATCAGTTCGATTATATTTCTATTGACAAAATTAATACATATAAATATAGTAAAACCTACAAATGAAACCTGTCTGTGATGAAATCAATCGCAAGAGACTTATAATTAATGCAAATTAGAACATTAAAATTACCACTAATTGTTACATTTTACAATGTCTATTTTTCTATTTAAATTATACTATACAATTCAAAATAAATGTGTTTAGAACCATCTATTGGAGAAAGCCACAATTTAGAGCGCCTCTAGTGGCGATTTGCAGAATCGCTTCTCAGTGATTCAACGCTGCAGATAAACAACTTTTTAAAAGATAACACTGCAGATAAACACGATAAACACTTGATAACAGCTCAGATAAGAGTTCTGCACCTGAACCACCTGAAAAAACCCCATATATACAACATATAAATAGTTTCCGTTTTGGAAATTGGGGCCAAACTGAGTCGACATGTGTTACTATATACAGTATATTGTTCCAGGCAAAGAAGAGAATGACAACACTGCACAGTAGGTACTCCAAGAAACGACCAGTGATAATCACTAGACATGGGAATGTTGGAGAAAAAAGAAAGTCCTCCTTTAAAAAAAATAAAGAAGAGAGTTGCTTTTTGGGGCAAAGTGGAGCAGAACAGCTGCAGCCCATATACAGTATAGCTGCACACTGTTATAACACTCTTTGGGAGGTACGGGGGGACAAATAGTAAATAGAAAAATATACTGTTGGTTCCTTTTGTTTTCATTTTGAGGATTCAGTTAACGGTGTAACATCAAAGAGTGGGTTTAGGGCGGCCCAGCTTTGTGACCGGTTCAAAATGCCCCAAAAAACGTACATATATTAAACCTCCCAGAAAAGAACGGCTATAAATATTTCACCGCATGCACATATATAGATATAGAAGTAAAAGTTGAGACTTGAACAGTTTAAGAAGAAAAAACTTATGTGTACACCTGAGAAGTGCAGCTGTCAAAACAAAAATCCACTTGGCAAAATGTTCTTCTTCCCCAATTTCCATTCCCATATATATTTATTCACAACTGCAGCAACCCAAAATAAAAAGACAATTTGTGGAATAAAAGAAATACTTTCATATAAACAAACACTCCTTCCAGAAATGCTTCTTCATATTCAAACTATATTACACACATTTCATTCAAATTGCATATAAAGTTTATCATCATACATATATAACTTGCCTCAAAGTGGAAACTATTATAAAGATAACCTGTTATAATCACAGTTTATATATGCTATATTAAAAGCGAGATTACAGTTCGTTAAAAGGAGGAAATTCAAGAGTTAATTCAAATAGAAACTTCGTCAGTGGCAGCGCCACCTAGCGGCAAGTGCGATGCGTAGCATGGTTATAAATTGTTATTATTTCTCTATCATAAGGTATTTTCTTTACATTTCTATTAAATTACTTTATAAATTTTCAAAATAGTTGGATAATTAATATATCCTTGCAGCTTAAATAATGTTTGCATGCATGCATTAAATGTAGAATTGTTATTATAATAATTACATATAATTAGTTACTTTTCCAAATTTTCCGTTGACTTTTCATTAATATATATGTTCAATTATTATCTGTACATAATAATAATAATCAATTAATTTGATACAATTGGGGAATTATCTTCTCTATTTTAATTAATTTTGCTACCACATTTTAAAGTCAATTAGCACCAAGATTTCCAGGTTTCCTCAATTACAATTATTAATTTACCTAGTTGATATAAGTAACTATAACCTCCACTTAAAAATAAACAAAGCAGAATAGCAATGCAATTTGGCAATTTGTTGAAGATTTATGAGAAATTAAAATATGTTGAGTTTTTACATGTATTCTTAATTATGTCATCATTATATTTATACCTATATTATTTCTAAAAAGACAGTATATAATAAGTTAAGTTTGCGGGAGTTTTGCCCCGAAATATTGCAACTAAAATTTACAACCTATTCTGCTCTCGACTCATTATTTTTACATTATTAGCGACGATATAAAATGGCCGACAATCTATATTTCATGCTGCAGGTATAATTACTATAATTAAACCAATCAACGTGTCGTAAACCATGCAGCAAGAATTGCACAAAGTCTACAAGAGCGTGATCAAATCGCTTATTAATCATTCAACGAATAATAATCAAAATTACACATACATGCACCAGTCAACTCTAATAACTTTCATATACACACATTATACATATTGCCTATATTTCATATAACAACCCTGTTTAATTTACTATCCTGCATATAAACACATCACGAAAAATACTCAAAGTTCGCCATTTTCTCCTGCATCCATCATGCAATATTATGACAAACTAATAACGCGAAAATAAATGTAACATTCTTACCTAAATTATATAATGTATACTGAACCTTATAAACGCCTTGTTTATTTCCCAACTATTTATTTGTAAACCTGTAAAATGTAGCAGCGCCCTCTACTTTCAAATCACTGTACTGGGGTTCGCGATGACCTCAACCTTAACTCAATGCACAATACCAAATGCAGGAGTATTTTTAATATAGAATTCAGTTTGTTTCATTGTAAAAAGCATTGTACATAATTATTATTAGTCTATAATTCAGAGAATGGATTGATCAAACAAATAAGAAATTGGGAAATTCAAGATGAATATTATTAAATGTGTTGCATATATTGAGCAAAAAAGATCTAGAATGATTTAGAGAGAGAGAGGAAAGAGGGAGACAAAGAAACAATGGCGGCCATTTTGTGTCGGCTTTAAGCCTCTGGCCGCCATTTTCATTGATCAATGCTTAAGAAGAAGAAGGAAAATGAGAAGAAAAAGAAAGGAAAAGGAGGAAAAGAAAGGTGGTATGAGATAAGTAAGCTGCACGGTCTGGACTTGGGCTCAAGACTCAAGATTCCGGAACCTGAGAAGATAAGACGTCACACGAGACAAATTAAACCTGCCCAACAAATGAACCAACAAGATTTATCCAACGTCTACCGCAATCAAACCAAAACAATCCCCCAACAAAACTATACGCAAAAATATTCCTCCCCAAAAAAAACACAAACAAAATATAAAAATTTCTAAATCGAAACGAGTTTCAGAATAGGAAAAGTTACAAATGGCGACTCCTTCATTTTTCTATGTCAATGTTATCAAAAATACCATGATTTCATTATTATTATTGTACATTTGCAAAACCTGCAAGATAGGAGGAGATAGGAGGTCGGCAAGCATAGACAAACCTCCTAACTTAAATACCCCCTCGAACTTTAAGTGCTAATAACTTTACTAATTTCCACAGTGATATTATTCACCTTTAATGTACACCAATTAAAATTAACTATTATTTATGGATTATTTGAAATTTAACCATTAAACTACTAATTACAAATATAAATGTATTCAAGGTATTTTGTTTAAGATGTAAGAAATGGAAAATTATAAATAAACCCCTTTCAAAACCCTATAAGAGTGTAATATAACATAGGGATATTACAAGAACACAAATATTCAATGGAAAAAACAAACTTTTTCAGGTTGTGCTAATATTAAAGCTATATTTTGTATCTAAATTTGACATTTTTACGATTCTACACAAACCGGAACGAAAACCGGAAAATTAAAATAACCGTTCCACGTCTTACTTGATACTTCCAACTACAGAACTAATTAAACACATGTAATTACAAACATAACTTTATTATTTTTCCATTGCATAATGCGAACTCAACATTTTTCGGTTTTCAAAAATGTTTGATTTTAGGTATAGCCTATAAACAAAAAACAGCTGACTGCATATGACTTGTACATTTAACATTTACTACTTATACTGCATGGGTTGGTTCTCTGTCAAAATCTTTATCTGCAATCGAGCATTTGGCACGCCATATTTTCGCAAAAACATAAAAGGCAGAGAAGATATATTAGGGAAAAAGCACGCAAAGGAAAAAATAAATAAAAAAAAACAACTACAATAACCCCGAAATTATATTAATAATAATGACTTAGAATGACGATGATAATTATGATGATGCTATAGGGTAAATGCACTTGCAGTCCGTGCAAATTGCCCGTTTACACAAATAATAATAACCACCCTTTCAATAATGAACAGGTGTATAACCGTTTCTACATTTTTTTTAGTTACGTTTTTCCGGTTTTTGCGGCCCAAGAAACAAAAAAATAATTATCACGTGACCAAACCCAAACCAAACAAAACCATCCTTTCATTTTTCCCTCCAGGAATTCCGAAAATGCAATGTCCCAAATGAAAAAAGTCCTTACACAATATAACCACGTGCAAATTTGGTTTTATATCCAACAATAAAACCAGCATTGCATCACAGGGGCCATCCATAAATAACGTCCAAAATAAAATACTCTACTTTCAAAAACCAACTCCATAAAAAATTAAAATATCAAAATCCGATAATTTATTAATAAATATGCAACTTATGAACTGTAATTACCCACTTAGAATTTAATAGAATAACATTGGGATAATGCAAAGTAAAAAGTAAAATTAGTTATCTAATTTGAAATTACTTGAAAATCCAGGAATTTCATGATATAGACATGATAGACATTGTGTAATATTTTCTCCAAGGTTTATGAACGTGAAATTGAATTCCCCATCGATTTTTAATTTAGATTTTGCAGAAAATACCAAACTTTTTTACAATTTCTGCAGTGAAATGCGAAATGCAGAGAGTAAGTGACAGCGCTGAAATAAGTTTATATCGAGAGGAAAAATTGAAGCTAGCTTCTATATAGTACTTTTGTATGGGACAAAATTGAAAAGATTTCCTTTCAGCTGTCAACAAAATCCGCCCAAAATTGGAGTAAAAATGAAAAGCAAAAGTGAAATTTGGTATATCCAACTTCAAGCCAAACCCAGATTTCCATTTCTGAAATAAAACTCTTCTCTCTCTCGTACACATAAAACAAAAAACCAGGAAGTAGAATACTCCAAAAGGACAAGGAAGAAAGCAAAATCAAATGTATATATGTTTTATTATAAATTTAGAAACAAATCTGGCCCAAACTCCAAAGAATTTCGTCCAGAACTTAAATTTATCAAAGTGAAAAATAAAACTGTCAAAAATATAAATGATATTTCACATGAAACCTGTTTAACCACAAAATGAAGTCATTAAGGGGGAACATGACGTGTAAACAGTCCCAATAGATGGCGCTACTAAGCAATTAAGTATAACTAAGTTTTTCCAGGTTTTCCACAATATTAAAGCAAAACTTACATAATATATTATATGCAATTGTTTAAATTTTACAATAATGTTATAACTGACTTCATGTAACAAAAAATTAAATGATCAACAATTGCTGCTAATTAATAATTTTAGCTTAAAACGCAAATTGCATATTACTATATATTTATTACAATTTCTGATTTATTAACCCAACAAATGTTTTCCTAAGTGGTTCAAATTTCCACAGACGAAGAATATTACAATTAAAAAATATATTTGCAGGGTAAAAACATCTTTTTTACATTGTTATTAAAAATAAAAAATAAACAATAAAAGAAGAATGATGGTATAGCATTTTTTGGAGGACTTTGTTATCCGTTGCTCCTCATTAGCTAAATACTCATTTTTCGTAAAACGATGGAGAAAAAAAATATTCAGAGCTGGTCGATAAATAATAAAAAAATTCCTTGCATTTTTTGCGTAGTTGTGCAGTCAATTTCGCTTAGCAAAATGTATAATTTAGTATTTTATATTACATAGTAAAAACCGGACACGTTTTATTGGGGGGAGGAGCCAAACAAAAAATGATGCATCTTATCGGTCAGGTCATTTGTAATATATACACATACATAATACTATACTACATACAAGGAAAAGGTGAACTTAAAGGTAAGGAAGTTTAATTAATGAAGATTGTGTTTAGAATTAATTACCAGTTTGTGGTCACGCTTCGACAGCCAATTGTCATCGACTCTCCTATTCCGAAACTCCTCCTTCTTTTCCTGCAAAAATACAATCACAAAAATAAACAAAATGATCAACAAATTCCCCAATAAATCTCATTCAAACCCAATAGTAAAACCTGTCTGTGATGGAATATCAATGAACATATTAATTTTCAACTGGTATGTAATGTTTTTTAGTGACAAAGTTTAATTTTTCTTCAAAACTCAAAACTTTACAGTATATTTAATGTAATTTATAAGCATGAATAGAACTAAGAGTAACTTTTAATGGATTAAGTTAAATGAAAACCCCTTTTGCAAACTTCATTATAACATAATTATGCATTCCACCACAAAAACTAATGAATCTAAAATACCATTCATGTGTTTGACATCCAATACTAAAAAAACTAACAAAAAAAAAAACACCTTTTAATTGTACTTTCAAATTTCTTTCACCAGTTAGTTAGTGTTTTATTGTTCAGAATAATAACGAGGACCCCATGCAGACCAAATGGGGGAAAAAGAACAAGTGTTCATAGCACACTGCAGTAAAAACCAGTGTAAAAGTAAAACCACAGTATAAAACTTTTGTGTTTCTTGGTGCAAATTTTTTTAAGCAGTAGGTACCCCCTACTTTTTATTATAATTTTTTTCCTCTCACAGGTGAGGGGTTGAGTAATAAAGAAGATGCTAATTCCACGTTCAAAACGTTACAATTGTTGCACGTGTTTGCTAAAGTCACGTGGGTGGAAAGGTCATTCCTTATTGGCTATGTACACCATCATAAAGTGGGGGGAAAAAAGTTTTGGACCTCAGAAATTATGGACACAGACCCCGGGAGGGCCAAGTGAACACAAGTCAGGCTAATGACCTGTCAAACTCTAAGGTCCACGCCAGCTTTTCAAAAGTATCCTGCAAAGAAATCGTTTCAAAAGAAACTTCTCCCTCAACAACCAACCAAAAGATCTCACACACCAAACAAGAAAGAAAGTAAGGAAAAGAAAAAGAGAAGAAAAAAGATCCCAACCGGGAAAGTTGGGCTATACAAAAACCATTTTCAATTCGATATATATCCAGTTACAGTGCAACAATTTTTATCACACATCATACAGTAGTATAGATATAACCCATATAATGATAAAAACAATTTAAAGAAACGCACAGAGAAATCAATTTATTTTAATAAACGTACGAACGCAACCACGTATATTCCCATAATTTAATATCTTGAGAACCGTTACAGATATGAAGATAATCCCTATTAGAAAGTTGTAGAGCATCGATTGTTTAGTGGGAAAGTAATTTTTCCTTAAATTGTAAAGTGAAGTATGTCCCTCGTAGGAGAGCAGTTTCCCTCCGCGTTGGTGTGTTGCAGTGAAGGAAACGAGCGAAAAGGGGCAAACGTTTATTTCCACTTCACTGCGATGCTCGCACAACGCAGTCAAACTACTCTCCTGAAACGTGTGTAATTATCGTGAAAATAAGAAAACAATTATTTTCCCACTAAACAAGTGATGCTCTACAACTTTCAATTTGGGATTTTCCATGTATCTTGACTAGTTCTCCGGATAAAAATTTAAATACTGCGAAACGTAAAGTCATACCAACAACCATGGGTTAAAACACTCAATTGTTTTTATTATTTTACAGCTAATTATATTATCAAAAGGCATTACTTCTGCTATACACTGCATATCATACCGACAATTGCCTTAGTGCATGTTTCACGCGTATTGCACACGAATTGAATGAAAAGTTAGCCAAGCAATTTTGAATCATTATTATACAAACTATGTTTATTAAGAAAATAAAATACAAATGATGTGAAAAATAATAACATGCAGGCCTTCAGACATTTTCTCCTCCATTTTCTGACAGGGCCCACGGTGGCACTCATCGGAAGCAAATTAATATTGATTCATGAATAAATAAAACCAACCAAAAAATAATATGTACACGTGGAAACACTTTAAATATTTGAACATGTCAAATTTCATACATAATTTTGATTTTCAATATTTCACTATGAATATAAAGTATTCACCATGTGCAGCGCCATCTGCCGGCCTCTTTTCCCCTCAAAAAAGGTAGGGTAATAAGTGTCCTTAAATGTCTTAAGCTGAACTTTTAACTTTTCATCCTCGAAGATGATAAATAGGAACTTTTAAGGTTAACTTTTTTCCCTATTACATTTTTTAAAGGTGTTCCAAAAATTTGTTCCGCAATAAACCGACCCAAATAACTTGGTGTTTTGGAAACCCCGAACAGCAAATAATTTCCCCTCCCAAAAATAAAACAGAAACAGAAAAACACCCATGTTGCCAAGTACAACACTGTCATCGTTTTCTTTGCCACTCTGCAAAAATACAATAAAGACTTCTACAAATACCTTAGTGTGTACTTATATTATAATAAATGGTGTCATTAATTCTTTGGGGGAGATGTGGCAGAACAAAAATCTGCGGTTAGATCTGAAATAGCCGAACACAATTTCTCTCAGATTTCTATCGTGAAATGCGAGAAGTAAACTGCTTTTATTTTTAGAATTTTCAATGCACTGTAAATTTTCTTTAAAAATCGTTCACAGTTACAAACACAGACTACAAATCTGTCCTCTGTCTATTGTTCAGTGTCTAGCCTCCAGTTGTATGTACAACCACTTATGTAACAGGATACACATATATCTTAATACTAAACAAAAGGAAAACAACTTGCTTATCTCTCCATTATGTAATCTTCCACCTAAACTTTTTCCCAATAACTTTATTCCCAATAACTTTAATAAATCAAGAAAAAAAGTTGTAATTGCAAAATTTGTATTTCATGTTTATATAAATTTTCCTGACCATTTTATTTACTGTTTGATCTAAAATTGCAGTGACAAGTTCACTGTCACTTCAAAATTGCAATTTGTTTGCAGTTCCCAGCTTGATAAAACCAAGGATAAAACTTCCTCAAGTTTTCTTTATACCTACAAATTCCTGGCATTTCTATAGATTAGTTGCTAGAAATTTATCTCTGCTGGTGACAAAAAGACTATTTAACATATACTGTGGTATTTTTCTTGGCCATTCAAGGTTGCCATGTTTTTGCAATTTCAAATTCCCTGACACTGTCCTTGCTTCCACATATTAACTTATTTTCCCTGACAGTGGTGTGCAAAATGTTACTCGAAATTAAATTACTTTTAAGGAATAATACCAGTATAACGTTAAACATTTCCAGAACATAATCTATGCAGGTTAAACTAGTTTTATTGTGCACAACAGTTTCCTAAGTAATTGTAATTCAAAACACATTCAAATTGCATATTATATTGCATATTATACTATTGTATGTTTATATGTATCAATTGCTCTGAAACTTCCAGGTTTTGGTAAAAAGTTTTACAAAATCCCTAAGACTTTCCTTAATTTTCACCTAAATATATAATATACATCTGAGTTTTCCAGGTTTTCCAGGTTTCCCTGAGTGCTATATAAACCCTGTACGAGATTCCACCATAGACAAGTTCTACTTTAAAAATAAGAGCACCTAATAATGTTATTAACATTATGCAGAAAAATCCACTGTAATTAATGAATTAAATTACAAAATTTTAACATTTTCTAAATTTAAAAATACAATTATTGTTGGCAAAGAATAAGTGAACTGAATTGAATTAGACTTTGTGCACAATATGTCTCACTCAACTCGTGACAATCCCCAATTTCAAACTCGTTATTTTTCTTTTATAGAGAAAAAGAAAACTGTTTTTGACGATTTTGTAATTCACGGTGACCGCATTCCGAAATAAATAAAATCCACTGTAAATCGTAACGATTAGGAAATGTGACAGTTTTCAAACCGTTTCTCTTCTTTTTTTCTTTTTGCAAAACACACACTGTCCATTTACTGATAACAAAATGGCAAAAAATAACATGCACAAAACCCAAAATGATATGAAACTTATTGCGCGGAAATGAGTTCCAAATTCCAACTCATTTTTGCACCATATAGGACAGAAATAGTGAAATATTTTACAAGTAATTTACTACTATATATAAAGTTTGGGAGGAGATTTTGATGGGTGCAAACACGTGACCCTACAAGTGCCACGCCCTCTGCAAATGTCCCATGTTAAACCATTGGGTAAACATGGCCGCCATTCGACCAGTTTTTTATTCATTTCGGCCACGCCCATTCACTAATTCCTCTTTTGCTCCAATTCAAGAAAAACAAAAACCACCTCAACTACATTTCACTATATTTTACATTTCCACTTTTCTTTTACAAATGGAAACATGGAAAAACACTTACTCACTATTATAAACCAATAAATATGTCATTAAAAGACTTATATTTATAGTACTATCAAGAGTACATACATAAATATAAATAATGCAAATGAGCAGCACTTGCTGCCACGTGTACCACTAGTTGTACAATTAATTTCTCTAATTTTACTGACATACTCACATTTTGCAGTAGGTTTACATTTAATTTTAAACCAAATAAATAAAAATATGAATTTCCAAAATTAAAACTTGGTTTTCCATGTGAATGCACACATTCAAACACCGGTTGCCACGTGTACCACCAGTGTAACTATCAAATGCAAACTTTCTTATTGCTTTCTCCTGTATAAATTAATATATTATATTTTATATCTGCAATTAAAAGTGATATTTATGTAATGTGTGACTTTTCAAGGTTTTCCAGAGAAATGCAGATCAGGAAACTACAAAATTCAAGTGTTATCTAAGGTATTTGTTCAGTTTCACTGCTGCACATTAATTAACCTATTAATTTCCAGGAAGTGTTAGCTTTTAACGTATTTCTAGGAATGTTGTATGTTGTTATCAACAAATTTCCGATAAAACAACACTAAAAACAAAAAAGACACAACATGGAATTTCAGGTTTAAATTCAAACTTTTCACGCAATCTTTCTCATTTAGAACATCTTGATCACTTTTTTATTTAATGGTTGAACGAATTAAGTAAACAGGTTCGGACGCCATTACGACAGTCAGTTTGTAATAACTTGCTGTAAAATAAAAGTGACTGTTCAAAGGCAAATAAACATTTTCCCAACAACAACAAAATTGTGCGAGGAAAAAGTTGGGAAAATTATTGCATATGGCGGACTTTTCTGTTTTTTCTATGACAGTCCATGTCTTTGAGGTGGTCCTGGTAAAAGTAGTACATATATAGGCAAGTTTGGCAACAGATCTGGGTTTCAAAACTTGAGGTTCGCGAAGGGAACCATGGGAAAGGACAAAAGTGCAGTAAGTGTAAGTGCAGCAGTAGGCAAGTAAGAAAACGATAAAGAAAAGAAGGAAAACAAAAGTGAAGTACTACATAGTAGGGTAGAAAAAAGGGGGAAAAGGGAAAGTTATCCTCTTGCAACATGTAATGTCACGACAGCCAACAGAGAAAAGACAGTGTGCTCTGCCAAAACCTAATGCATCAAACAAATCCACAACCCAAACAATAAATTATCATCACCAGGGCATTTGAAAAGCATTATTTCTCAGGTCCAAAACCTGACATTTTTTTTAGTAAAAACTTGTAAAAGACAACATAAATTTCTAAATCATTCCACAAATTACAGCAAATATCCTATTCTCCAAGTTCCTTAATTCTCCTGATCTTTCCAAACTAATTAAAACCATTAAATTAGCCTGGTAAATTGCTAATTTCACCAGGGACTGTTCAAAAGTTACTCCCCATTCTCCGTTAGGATAACGCTCTGTTTGAGGGCGTTACTTCTGGACCACCCATGTGCACCATCAACTGCCCAAAAGCAACTTACATGCGTCTGTTCAAAAGTAACTCCTCGATCGCCATTAGGATAACATTCGGTTGCAGGGAGTTACTTCTGGACCACCCAGAGATCAAGAAGAAATTCATATGGGCCTGATCAAAAGTAACTCCCCATTATCCGTTACGATAACATGAGTTTGCAGGGATTTACTTCTGGACCATCTACAGATCAATCACAAGCTTACCTTGGACGAGTCGTGCTTTTCGGTGATGGTGAGCGCCACCTGCAGGTCGGTAGGAGGAGCATTGGAAGCCAGAGGAGGAGGAGGAGGAGGAGGAGCAAGGGGAGGAGACGAAGAGGAAGGTGACGACGGTGACGTTTGCGAGGTCCTTGTCGGCAACTGAGTCCTCGTATTTGGGCACCAAACGGAACCGGAAGTGGTCACTGGGTCACTTCTGCGTGTGTCCTGCTGAGTGGAGGAGGAGGAGGTGGGTGGGCCCTTGTGGGAAGTGCGGAAACTGCCCCTCACCCTCTCCATCACGGACACAGCCCTCTCCTTGACGGGTGACCTTGGAGAGGTCACAGGTCCTGCTGGTGACGACAGAGGAGGAGGAGGAGCCGGAGGAGGAGGTGCAGGAGGCGGGGCCACGACCACCATAGAGTTGATGTTCATCTTCTCCTGAGCCGGATGCACCTGATGGCTGCCTTTGGGCGGGGCTTCGAGGGCCACTTCAGTCACGTGACCGTCGCCATTCGGCCCCAAATCCCTCTGCTTCCGGCCAACTCCATTTCCCCTGCAAAAAAACAAAACATTTATATCGATTACAACTCTAAATTCAGTAGGCCTACTACACACGACAAGTCTTCCATATTTTATTTCCGTCCACCAGGTGGCGCTCCACCATTTTAACCTCATCCAAATACATATTACACATTTGAAATGTGTAAATAGAGCAGCAAAACCTGACAGTTTTCCAAAATAAACTGGTTTCCACAAATTATACAAGTTTCACTGTATTATTTCCGCAAGCCACGCCCCCTGGTGTCAAAATCAGGTACAACTGTACCACACCTACATATATACCCAAACAAAGATCTAAAATTAGGATCTAATTCATGACAGGGATTGAGAAGGGGCGTGGCTCGGCTGCCGACTTCAACCGCGTTCTTAACCTCAAACACCAGCAGCGCCCCCTATAGTGTCAACAATAACATTGCCGCGTTACCCTCGCAGATGCCACCTGGTGGTGAAGCTTATAATAAACTGTCCTTCAACTTCAACGTTGTGCATTTAAGGAGATAACATGCACATATAAAATAATACACTGTATAAGAGCTCGTGTAGAGGGGGTTTGAATGCAATCCTACTCATTTGCATATTTGGCGCCGAAATTGCGTCAGTAATTTCGGATCAATAAGTTATATAATGTTTGTTGTTGGTAGTAAAAATAGGGATGGTTTGGGAAAGAGGAACAGGAGTCTAAAAGTGGCCAAAAAAAGAGCATAAACCCCTCCCCCTTATATAATGTTTATATATATTAAAGGACCCAGGACCTGTGTTTGCGTTAACTGGCCGTAAACTTACTGCGCATGCGCACATCTGGCCAAAAGCCAAATTAAACTCCTAAAACCCAAAAAACAACCCAAAAATCCAAACCTAAAATGAATAAACAGGTATAAAGTAATGCAAATCCCAAATTGCAAAGTTTATGCCCTACGTTACTATAGGCCCTTTATACACATACCTATACCGGAAGTAGTACTAATAAACAGAATCAATAAAATTATATTTTGTAATAGGGGAGACCGGGGATGAATGCACCACTTTTTGCTTCACAATTATTTTTAGAAAAACAAAAGCGTTTCAAAGAA
>JAQFZQ010002416.1:0-14025 GCA_034696005.1 Glomeris marginata | reverse complement strand
ATTATGTGATTATAGAATACAACTCCCAGAATTTGCAGTCAAAATAAGTGACGTCACTCATTGATAAATTCCCCATCATATGCAAATACATAATCACATAATTGCTTGACTGGGTTCAACCTCCAGCCAGGTGGTACCCTGTTAGGAGAGTACACTGCGTCGTAGCCGTGCCTCCCACGGTCTTCTCAACTTTGGTGCCCACTACTGTACCTATACCAACCCATTGTAAGCAGAAGCAATTTTGACTTTACTATGCAACTTTTACATTGCAGCTTGAAATACGCATTTGAAAGTCGTTAATTTATCAAATGCATATATTTCATTTCAAGTAACCTACTAAAAAGTTAGTTTCAGCACTTATTGGTGGACTAATACAATTTTTGCAAGGTTCCCCGAGGTAACCAACTTTATACGTAGGCTCACATATAACAAGTGTCCTGTTACTAACGAAATGACTCGCTATAGTTCATGTATATACAGCCTCAGCAATACATTTTTTATTGCAGTGCAGTTTTAGTAAGTCCCATAAATAATTTTTCATTATGTAGGCTACTTGTTACATTCACAACTTTTCTTTATCACTGGAGGCGAGAGCAGATTGTAATAACACAATGAAGGTTTTTTCTTTGCTCCAATAATATCAAGACAAAATTAATATAGAATAATGCATCTCAAAGTGCTACAACTTAGGACTTGTAAAGATAGTAGTGCCAAGAAACTTGAGCACATTTTATAACTGAATATAGGTAAATGCCTCCCATTTTTGCAGACATTCAGAGTTTACCATCACAGTTGTGCATGTACGTTGTCACAAATGGCTGCCATCATCCAGAATTTAAAGTCTGCTATAAATGTTGTGTTATGGTGGCATTTGCTGTTATAGCGCTTTGAAGCAAGCTGTGGCGTGATATACGGTCCATCCCAAGAAAATTCGTATAGTGCTCGATCGCTGAAAGTATATACACCGTGCCACGTGTTAAAAAACACAACAGCGTTCATAAACTTGTGCAAGGAAAACATTATTGGTTCATAAAGAACCTGGATATCCTATATCTGTCCTGGGCGTTTAAAAGAAATTATCCGTGCAACTGGAGTTTTATAATTAAAATTCCATCGCACCGAATCGACAATTAAAAGTTGCACGATAACATCCCATATACTTGTGTTCACTATACATTAAAAATGAATAGCAGCCTTCAGCACTGTTTTGAAATTGCACCTTCCCAACGAATTATTAACGCTTAGCGCAAAAATGGTTATCGCAGCAGCTGGATTAAATGGCGAATTTGCTCACAGAACAGCCATGAGAAATGAATGGCCTGAAAACCCAGATTTGGTTGTATATTTTCTGCTAACATTTAATTCTCCCCACAGGTTCATTCCATTTTATTGGCCATCCAATACCTATATCTTTTTTAAGGAAAAATAATATGCAGCGATAGATGTATGTATATGTACATGCACTACTTTACATAGATGAATGACAAAAAATCTCAGTGTAGCAAACTCAACGTGATATTAACTTCTGATTGGCTTTTAAGTCATTACAAACCTTCTCAGAAAAAGTAGTTCCTTGGTTTTTGGCATTTTAAATTGAAATCAACATGTCGTCGCAACTATTCAAATTGATGGCATACATAATAAAGATTTCCTGAAATTACTTTTTATAAATAAAAAACAGAGCTACATCAAATGTGTACCTACGATATGTAATTCTTTTTGCATGGAGATTTTGCAATTGGAGTTGAGCAAAAAATTGATTTCTTTCGCAGGTTCGCAGATATAACAAGGCTTTGGTGGTAACGAAAGTTATGTTCCTATATTCACAATATGATTTTGGTTATACAGGGCGAATATACATTCTCTAACATTCGTTAATAAGTTTTTACACATGATAGGATATCAAAAAAGTAATATTATGCGAACAAATAGGAAGTCGTATGCGCCCTTTCCAATAGTCTCAACATTATCTAACCTTGAGCTTCATTTCAATGTCATCCGTGTTCCAACTTTTCAGCCGTTCAAGATAAGGCAATATTTTAATTAGACGTTTGAACAACGCATCCGATTTAGTAATAAAACAATTTTTAAAAAGGTTGGTGCATTTATAAACCGTAAAGGAATACTTGAAATGGTGAATGTCGTACGCTGCAGTGAAGTGGCACCTCATTTGGTAAGTAACGATTGTATGAAGTGGACCTCTAGGCATTTGTGAAAATAAACCTGCAAGACGTAGTAGCAATCTGTCCTAGATGCTAACCCTTAGTAATCCAGCCGTCAGTTCACTGCAGCGCACAACATTCATCTTGGAGCCCCACAATTAAAAAATAAATACACCAATCTTTCTGAAAATAATTGTCATTAACTAAATACGATGCGCTCTATGTACAAACTTCTAATTCGATATTATGCCCTATCTTGAATGATTAAAAAGTTGGAACACGGATTATTTGAAATAAGGGTCAGGGTTAGACAATACAATTCACAGGAATTGCCTTTGAAACGCAGATTATGTACTTTTCCTTTATTTCTTCTGGTAATATGAACAAACGCTAGCTCAAAGGATAGTGCATAACTCAAACGGTAGGCTTCCCAGTAAAGCGCAGGGCAGCCTCCCTCAGGGGGGAGCTTCTTGCGCTTTGGTTGCCCGTAGTGCGGTTAGGTGACATTTCCGGCAATGGGTTGATTAGCAATATTTCATCTAACATAGCCCTTCTGCAACTCCTATGAGTTTGTAATATGTATTCATTAACACCCTGTTCTACATGTGTTTAATAAAATTCGTGGTAATTCGCGTTTAAATTCATTTAGAATTGAAAATGCTGTTTAAATGGAATATTTACATGGTTTTATGGTAAAATCGAAAGTGCATTAGAACTCATTTAAATTTGATTTGAAATGCAAACCATGTACCCTACTTGTAATATGGAATAAAATAACGAACGGCATTTTCAGTGAATTTCTGGCGGTTAGGCCCACGTACAGTAGGATGTGGAATATTGACTTCAGTGGGCGTCAAATATACCGTTGCCGGCCATTGTCTGCTTGCTTTCTATAATGTCTGCCAATGCCATGTAATTATCGTTGAAAATATGTTAAAAATGCAAATGGAAACGAATAGCATTTATGGTCACTATCCCCAAAAGTTTCCCAATATAATTGATCCTGAGTGGCCGAGTACCACATCCGGCTTTTCCCCTCTGCTGCTTTGTGTTATTGTTAAATTGCATTAAAAATCGGCAATAAATTGCATTTAATACAGCTCGAATATTCTGCTGAAATATGCAATCGCCTCCTTCCTTAATAAAAACCGGACGTTATTTATGAATGGCCCCTTTCGCTACCGCAATCCAACCCTTCGCTGACAGTGACTTTAATCACTTTCTGCTACTTGTAGCGACAAGACAGTTGGAAGTCAACACCAGCTGTGATCTCAATGCAATAAGCTTTCTCTATAGCGTTGACACGTTATTTTCATAAAATATTCAGTCATTGTTAGTAAAATATTAATTTCTTTTATTTGAGTGCATTTGGCATTGAGGCGATCAGTTTGACAATCAAGGGAATAAGATGTGACTGCTGTCAGCCGATTCTTGCAAATTGATGGGATTGTGAATAGAAATGCCCAGGAACCATTGTTGTGTACATATCCCAATTAAACGGCCTTGTTGGCATATGAAGTGGCGAAAAAAAGGATGATTAATGGAGCAGCGCAAGGAGAACAAACAGAATCTTGAGGATGATTTCGGTAAAAAGATAACGCGTGTTGAACAAACAAAACGTGATATCAAAGAAAGGAGGAAGAGTATTTCTGCGAATGTAATGCAATTATTTTATATGAATACCAAGTATGTACAAATGAACGCTGTAATAAGCAAGAAGTGGTAGAGGTTAGCAATTTGGTTCAGTGTATTTATGGAGCAGTTGGAAATTAAACCTGAGGAATTTAAAACGTAGGGGACTTCAGGGATTGGCTCCCATGTGGTGTATGCACCGGTGCACGATGTTTCTTGGGACCCAGATTTCCGGAAGACGTTCATTCTCAGGATAATTAATCAAGCTTTTAACCTTTCGGAATTTAATCTGTCGGGCTCGTATTAGAATCTAGTAGCATTCCTTTTCTAGTTAGTTATCGACAGCTGAACTTTGCAAACTTGGATACCAGCGTTACCTATAATAAAGTGTGGATTGCACCGAGGATTGCACCAAAAATGCCTCATCACAGACGCGGAAGGATGCAGTTTTTTTACATTACTCCACTGGCAAAAGCGCCGTTTCACGATTTTGGCTCAGAGATAATTCAACAATGACAATCTTAGAAATGCGTGTTTGTATGAGCTCTAAGTTCAGGCAAAGTTTTACAATATATGTATAAAATCAAATGTAAGAGTACTGGAGTCTATTCAATGGTCATTATCAAGTAAATCCAGTCAAAAACCAAGGAACTACTTTCTTTGGGGAGGGTTACTGTGATGTAAGCGTTAATTGCAAGAAGGCAACAGCCAATCAGGAAATACACATAGCTTCAACTTGAGTTGAGAATGACTGTATAGCACCATATGTTGTTAATGTCGGTTAATTAGATTTTAACTTAGACGAGCAGTAATTAATGTACTATTTACTTAATGTTACCGACATTTTAAATAAATTAAATGCTACATCTTGCAGAATAAAAACAGTTTTCTATCCAAGGCAATAAAATAAATTTAAAAGTGTGAATAACTTTATTTTAGATTTGTTAGTGTACATTATCTTTATTTTTACATTTCTCGTGATCATTTTTTTTAAATATACTTGTTTGAAAACTGATTTTAAACTAATCAACCAATATACAATACGAAGCCTGGCAAGCAAATGTATTAAGGGGCTTCTTCAGTATTTGAATTGGACAATAAATTCTGCTTGCAGCGGAAGATGTATAAATGTAGAAGGAAAAGAGACTTGTGAAATAGTCGCAACATGGAATAAATCTAGGAAAAAGGCAAGCTGAGAATGAAGAAAAATGTCGACCATGAGGCTAGCACAAATCGCCAACCTCATCACAGCCGTGTGATAAATCTCCCCAGTCACTATATTTCCCTTAGGGTCCTCGACCAAAGGCTATGATTATCGATTGGGATATGTCGCAGAAAGGAGATTTATGTCTATTAACCCATCATCCCTTTCTTCTGCTCACCGAATCTAAGGTTCTCGATCTCGTGTCACCCATGAATCCACCTTCTAACGTCACCATGTGGTTTGTTGAGATTAAATTCACGTCTCCAACCGTTCGATATTTTTGCAGGTATTCAGTATCTTCTGTAACTTTTAGTATTCGTTGAATAGTACAGCCTATATGTTATAAAAAATTACACTAGCTGAAAGCATGCACGTGTTATCTTCAGTGTCCATTGTAAAAACTTTCTTATTGCAACATTACAATTGAACCGGAAATATACTGCTTTGATTGAATAAAAATCTTTTGATGATTCAGATAAGAGGTAAGCACTAAATCAAATTAAGGATGGGACATCAGAGCAAAAGTATAAAAATGCAATAAGCCAATTTTCATGTCTTGATCACCAATGCAGCCAAGCGAGTTTATTCAAAAGCTTATTTCATATAGTGTACCTTCGAGGTTTTTAACACATACCTATTACCTATGAAATAAATTATAAAAGTTAAGGGCGGACATCGTGCGTGACCGGGTGGAGCGTCTTTTGGAGGTGGTAAATCGCGATTCGGAACTTCCAATCTTAATTTTGAAAAAAAAAAACAGGTGGTATTTCGAAAAACCAACGAAAGTAGGTTGTTCAGTATGTCTTGGAGTATCTATGGTTCCATCGGTTTTTTGAAATTCGTATTCGTTTTCAAATAGGAGGGAAAATGGCACAAAAAGGTATCAAAAATTCCGATTTGTACGTTCCCAGCAGGGTTTATTTCAAAAATGAATGCTTTATAATGCTTCATAATACAATTGGCAACATTGCCAGGAAAAATGGCCTCCAAAATGAGTTCTACATCCTAAATTTATCAAATTGGGTCTCTGTATGTAGTTTTGTATTTTGCATGCACATAAGAGGAGCAACTTATTTCGTACCTAACGCATCTAAATATTTGCCCTCTTTTTAGGTCTCAAATGTACACTAATTACTTGCAGTCGATTTCACTCATTCCAAATCCTTTGTGACATAAATGCATAACCGAATACCCAACTGTTTTATTACGTAGTATTTTGAAAAGTTCTCGCACTATGTGTGAGAAATTAATGAACATGGTCGTCACCAGGGAAGTACGTGTTAATTTTTCGTAGTAATAAGCTTAAAATAAGCTCAGACACTCTCTCATTTTGCCTTACTTTCTGTAGATTTAAAGATGAAGGCATTCACTGCTTTTAACAACATAATTTTTTATTTCTGTTTGTTCGATATGACCACTATGTTGCTTAGTTGAAGAAACACATTAGGAGTCCTTGCATTGTACAGTGTATGACACTTTAATTGCTTCTAAAAATTGATGTTATAGCTTTTCGGACCAAGTAGTAAAAATACTACATATTATACTCTGATTCTCTATATATTGCTCTAAATGCGAAGTGCTGCATGAGATATTATTACATGATTGTTCCAGGGTCTATTCATTTTGTTAACCGTTTGGAATCGCACATTACTGCTTTTTCTACATGTTTAAACACCTGCAACTGTATCGAGTTTATTCAGTGTTCGAGATTTTTCAAAATCTAATACTTATATCTAACGCCCATAATGATCAACGCAGAGGCTATAAACGTGTTTGCATACATTTTTATGATGCGTTTCAAATATTGCACAACCGTATAAAATTTGATTGTAAAATCACAATTCTTGTCTTTAATACAGAAATGCATTACACATGCAATCAGCGTTATACGCAAAATAAAGTTCCTTCGCATTTACAGTTTCTCCAAAATCGATTAGCTGCTTTGGACTCGCTCGCAACCAAACAATACACCTACAACGTAATATACCATGGAAATATCCCTGCCTCCCGTGTCTTCCTTGGTCATAGACAAATCAATTTATGCGGGGAAACATAAAACCTTATGTTAGTGATAGGCAACTCCCAGGAAATCCAAGAAAGAAAAGAGCATTTTATTCAGAACTCTTTTATTATTTCATGGTCTCAGCCTTGCAGCGAACTAACTTTTGCAATTTTCTTTTATATTGGAGAAATATTATGATGCCTTAGATTTCTGCACTGGTAATATTGGGTTTTGTGAACAGCAGGGAATAAACTGAGATGCGTTAAATCTGATAATTCGATAAGGAAAAAATATTTAGGACTGTGTCACATAAACCAACTTCTATTTTCAGAAATACTGTATCAAATAAGTAATTCACAATCGATGTATTTTAACGTATTCTATATAGCTCTTGCTATTGCAGTGTATTATTAGAATGCTTCTTTGACAAATCGGTGATCTCCCCATTTATTGATGTTTTAATCGATAATTTAAATGCTCCTAATACATATTCCTCTTTATAGAAGCAACAATTGTATTAAAAAGTAAATGTACAACTTGGATCACGTGATTGTAGCACGTGCAATATATTTTGAATTGATGTTTGCGTCAAGCAGGCTAATAAATTACCATTGCAGCAACTTTTCTTCCTAGGATTCTGCGTTTTTTTAACTTCGTGCTACCTGGAGTTGGTCCAATTTACCGATAGTCCGATGGGACTTAAACCAAACAAAATTATCTGGAAATTGATATGTAGGATATCTAGCGTGAATAATTCCGTACTTACAAGGAATACTAATCCATGTTTTTGCGCTCCGTTTGAAATTTGACCATAACTAAGAAGCATTGAAGGCACACCTTAGATATTGCAGAAAAAGAAAATTTTGGTATTATTGCGTATATGCATTTATTTAGCTGTGATAATTTATCACTGCTTTAAAATTATATAAAAGTGTAAGCAAAGGTTTGCATTATGTTAATTGCTGCTCAAGAATACAACTGAACACATCTGTGATTGAATGCATAGCATATTAACGAACTGAAAGAAGGGTGTACAAGGAAAGTGTTTACTAATGAATTTAGAATCTTCTACTTGTAGCATGTTTCTCCTAATGTAATATCTATTAAACTACAAAACTTATCTGTCAAATTAATTTGTATATGCGAGAATTTGTCAAGTTATTAACTTGACTAAAATAATTAACGATAACCTGGAGTAGCATGCAGGACTGCCCGAATGTTTAGGTTTAGCACAGAGATAATCCTGCATAATTACACAATCGGGGTTCGTTTTTCTGCAGAAATCTATCTACAGTAGTAGGTACATGAATTGTATATTCCAATCGTGCTTTTCAGGAAGCTGGTACCAAAACTTTTGCTACTTTCATTAGTTGACTGTTTTAGTTACTGCTAAATACATGATATTACTTGCAAGTAATTCTGTTCTACAAATTAATTCCAGTTATGCGACTTTTTGCTATAACCTGTAATCTTGGTGCAGGAGCCAATCTCTCAAATCAGCTGTTTTTATCTCTTCTACTAAACAAGTTAGCGCAGCTTGGCTGAAAGGAGATGAAGAGAATGGAGTTCTGATCAAATTTCTTGGCGCCGAACAACTAGAGATGAACTGCTGATTGATGCCGGCCATGGATTATTTTTTTTTCTTTTCTGGGACTGTGTGGTCGATGGACTTGGCCATTGCATGCAATGCTGTTGGTCGAATGCTTCAGGGCGTCCGTTTAACTTTTTGTCGTATTTCTTCGTATTCAATTCCATCCTGACTCTTTTGCCATGATATTTGCTGAAAGTCAATCAATCGCCATTCGGTATCACGTGGAGGTCTCTAAATTTGTGCCATGCCTTTCGGAAAATGTTATCGGGAAAAAGAAACTAAACATTTTGGACCCTTTCCCATATGATGTGCACTCTGGGAATTATTATCCCATCTGGAAAATCTTTCAACAAGAATGAGAGATCTGTCGGCAAAAAATGGCATTTGGCATCCATTTATGTGTATTACTCCTAATGTTTTTTTTTAAATTGTTTCGATTATTTGATGTGGTACTAGACGAAAATCAATGTGAACTCTAGTGTATGCAATAACGCTGATGATTATTTTGAAGTAGGATAACAGAAATTTTTCGATCCCATGTAATAACTTCCGGCTATAAACTGAAGTCGTCTCCGGGTTCTGCTCCGAATATCATCTGAAGATGAGTTTGCCATTTCTTTAATTTGAAAGACTCGGTCGTAATTTTCTAGACCTACTCTAAAAATTAGTACATCACAGCCATCAGCTATTCCTTTTACAGTTTCTATTTATATGTATTTTTGTTGCATCATTTTCCAAATAAGTAGTCCAATATCATTATTTATAACTTTATATCCTCGAACGTGGACCATTGATTCCTGAAAGTTTCCAACTGATATTGAAACTTTATCAGATTGTGAACAAGGTCCATATAGCTTCAAGTAATTGCAATTTTTTATTGGTCAAGTCGCTTTTGTTATTTCCAAATACCCTCAATATTATAGCTAACAGGCAGGATTCATTCCGCATCGATGCTACACAAATGCTATATACATTTTACCTTTGGTTATTTTCTTGTCTACTTTTGGCAAGATTCTAAAACTTGCAATATACCAGTACATATTCGTTAATGGATAATACCTATATATATTCCCAAGCATTACTTCCAAGTGAGGTGATCACACATTTGCATGATCAACTTTTCATTATGCTACACTTGCACATGAATAGCGCTATAATTTACTAATAAATTCCCTCCAGCCAATCGCCATTTCTAATTAGCTGGATAGTGAACTGAACACCTGAAGAATTAAGTTTCTGAGACTTGTAGTTTGTTAGATTAAGACCTCGAACAGAACAGAATGACATAATAGGTATTGGAAGAGATAGTTTACTGCCTAGATCCAAATTGTTGCCATAAAAGATAGGAGAAATAAAATGAATATTTTGGTATTAAAATGATAGAAGAGCACCCACCACCTGTTTAGCGATAAGAAATTCAATTACTGTGGAATTACTGTTGCTAGTTTCTTGGCCACGTCCTAACTAATCACAAAGATCGTGCTAAAACCAGCCAAGCACGATAGAAAAGAGGCTTCATCGGTCGTTCACGCTCACTACTCCTAAATTGCAGAGATAATCATCGGGGATTTTGTCGTTGGACAAAATGGAGAGATGCTGTATGCCGGAAAAGGGATTTAATCCTCACCCTTTCATATTATAAGCGCTCCGAAAAAGAAAAACTTGTCTATATACCCGCCAATAAAGTCATTCCACTTTGCTACAGCTTTTTTGAGGTTTATATAGGTATATAAATAAATATCCAGTAATAAATATTTTAGAAAGAATTGCAGCCTTATTGATTCATCCATCATTAAAAAAGCGATAATCTGGACTTGGTTAACTTAATCAGAATGTATATATGTATTTTCAACATGTTCATACTCGTATAATAACAGGAAAAATTTAAATAACCTAGCAATAATTTGGTTTAGATTTTCTCTATTTCCCTGCTCTAAATTACTAAAATTAATAATGCCAGGCGCAAACAAGTTGAAGTTTTGCAGGATTTGCTTTGGCTTTGATAGTCAAGTTTAAAAGCATTGGATCATATAAATACGTTGAAATTTAAACATCCTTTTAAGAATTCTTAAAAGGGATTTCTTTTCAACATCGATCATCAATACACTTGACTGTGTAAATAAAAATTACTTTCAGAGTAGGAAATCAATGTAAGGGTAAGATCAAGAAAACAATATCTGAAAGAGCCTGCATTGCATTTAGCTTCAAACTGGTCTTATTTGCCGCTGACAAATATAAAAGGCAATAAATCTTATCGAAAATAGAAGATAGGCATTTTGAGTAATGCCGCAAGCATGCAATACAGGTAGGCAAGTAATTTGTTCGCTTTGTGCAGCTGGGCAAACAGTAGTGAGATATACAGTAGTGCCAGCAGCTCGTACCAACTCGGAGCAAGTAGTGAAGTGTGCAATTACAAACAAGTGTCTGTGTAAAATGAGAAAACTATTTTCCAGATTATTTTTAAAGCCTGTAAAAATAATCACCTTAAAAACAAAGCAGATTATACTTGGAAATTGTTATCAGTTGTGATTTTTTAATTAATTTTAAATATTTATTAATTATATTTCAAATAACTTTATTGCATCACCAAATGTTCAAACACAGCTTTAAACCCCTAAATTTAGTCTCATGCTTGAAGGGAAACAACAAAGCCCAGCATGATCACAACCACCATTGTGAAGCTATATGACAAAAGTCCACTATGACATATATGATGGCCACCAGAAGTTCCAGCAATATACTAATCATTCCATTTATGAAACTACATATTGCCCAAACCCATTAGCATTTCAGTTTAATTATTTAGGTATATACAGTGTGGACACAAAGTCTCTTTGCACGTGAGGGACAAATATAACCTTTACCAAGCATAAGATCCTCAGAAAATATGCAACTTTATGAACGTCATTATGATTATAAATTGCATAAACCAAGAATAATGAAGTTAGTTTTTTCTTTCCAAAAACCGAATTTTCGTGTTAAATTTTCACCAGGATAGCAATATCCCAGGATATATATATAGGCTGGATCCAAGGCAGTGATCTATATATGTGGTGAACTGGGGCAATTTGGCCCTAGGGGAAATGCGGCCTGGAGTGCAGAAGTGCAAGTCTAGCTGGAAAAAAAGTTACTTTTCCTGCGATGTTATCTCTGTTTCTGCTGACAATCGAAAGTTTGGTCTGTCATTTTCGAAGGAACGAAAGATAGCTAGTATTCAGGGTTTACTATAATTAAAACAGTGAAAGTTTTAATTAGTGCCCATGGGCAACAACTCGAATTTGTAACTGCAACCATTTCCGCAACGTGGTCTTTCACATTCTGTACCTTTAAGCGTATTGTGAGACATGCACATATATACGTTTAATTAATCGTGTTCCAAGCAAGCTATTAATTGGGATTTTATGCATTAGCTTTTGAAATATATTCCGCAATTTCACTGTGCGAGCTATTACATCAGAAGTCGTATTCTAAACTACTGCGCAAACGATAGGTTGGTTGGACAAGAGTTCCAATTCGTAAGTTTCAATTAAATAAGCTGCCGTGTTTTAATTTATCAAAACTTTACCGTCAACAATAGGAATTTTAATTCAATTCGGCTGAAATCGAATTTTGTATTCGGAGTAAATTTACTTACTGCATGCCGCATTTGCCTGTCATATTTTTTTGGCATATCACATTCCTTCTCAACAAAAGGAATGTTAATACTCCAGCAGTGCTCCACGAATGGACTCAATTAATTGGTATTTGCTGTGCATGTACTGTGTGTGCGCATCACAATAGTTTTGTCAATACAAACAAATTCGCGTTTGTTTAATATTGTGGTTGTGCTGCTTCAGGATTGTAAAAAACTAGATTTTCATATGTCAAAAACGGAAAGAAAACTTACAATTGGGGAGAAGTGCCCAAAACGGCCCCCCTAACGAAAATGTCGTATATTTTTGGCGTCGTTGCCATTAAAATTGTATAAATTGTGCAGGCTAGAAGCAGTTGACACAAAAAGTCCGCTGAATCATGTTTATTTTTGACACAAATTAATTTTTCGTAAAAGTTGATATTTGTGTCACGTACCAAACCATAATGGTAAAATGGCATAACCTGCATTTTGCACTTAGTATATGTATGCAATTTTGTCCTTACTATGGGTATCCCATTTTACCCTGATATGTGAGTTGAAGGTGAAAATGACCGTATAGGAATACCACTTCCTAACCACGCACCATACTACATCAGCATATGCACAAATATATACCTACTCCATAACCTGTACGACTTTCACAGCCGTCCAGTTTGAAATACTTGGAGTTTGGAATTTTCTAAAAGTCAATATCTGTTAAGATGAATCTCTTCCAAAAACTGCATAGTTTTGGACACTATCCATTCAAACATGCTTTCCCAGGTCTATTAACTGTGAGATACCTTGGTGAGATATTGTTAGTAAAGCTTATCTCCCTGCAATGGCACAGACACTTTTTTTCCCATCTATTGGTGGAGGGCGGAAAGTGGTCCCATTTTACCCAGGTATGCCATTTTTGGCGTGACCTGGTGGGCGGGGCTTAACAAAGAACGTTGATTTGGGGAGAATATCGGTATTTAACGGCCTGTGAATGTAAAATTCACGAAATAAACACCATTAAATAAAGTAAATCCCTTACCTTTTTCGTAGAAGTTTTCTGGAATTTCCGATGTCTAGTTGAGTTGAGTTGATGGCTGCAATTAATTTCAAATTTTGCCGGTTTTTCACTGAAAAAATGCGTCCGTCGATGTTGTTTTTCCTGGAAAAAGGGTACAAAAAATTAAACTTTGCACACAAAAATAGAGCATTTTATTCCGCACAGTTCTAAATAATCAGCTTGAATTTTGGCCAATCCGTTCAAAAGTTATAGTAGGCAAAACATTTCGGTTCCGACACAATTTTAATAGTTTCCGCGCACGAAATTAGTTAAAAACCGGTTAATAAAATTCGTTTACCTTATTCGAGTGTCCGTACAAAACGGCGAATCTGTATTGAGCCGTTCTTTTGCAAAAATTCGCGGAAGTTTTGCGAAAACGATCGAGTTACCACGCCGAAAGACCGCTACCGCCCCCGCTAAAAGTAGCGGTAGCGGTCCATGGGCGGTGTTGCCAAAGTGTTGCCGTCGATAACGGTGAAAAATCGGCAAAATTTGAAATTAATTGCAGCCTCAACAGACATAGGAAAATCGAGAAAACTTTTACGAAAAAGGTAAGGGATTTACTTTATTTAATGGTGTTTATTTCGTGAATTTTACATTCACAGGCCGTTAACTACCGATTTTCTCCCCAAACCAACGTTCTTTGTTAAGCCCCGCCCACCAGGTCACGTGGATTTCCGATGCTCAATCTTAAAGGTGAACCGAAATGGTTTTTGACCTACCAGTTTTGTTCAATAAACATAAAGATGAAGTAAAAAGAAACA
>JAQFZQ010002415.1:0-14034 GCA_034696005.1 Glomeris marginata | reverse complement strand
GGACGTTATGGCGCCAGCCAATGCCAACTATGTGCCAAAGCTACCCATGCTTCGGGATACAGAGTGCCGGGTCCTGGACTAACTTTCGTTGATAATTTGGAATTTTGTCGCTAGGTGGCGCTTGTTGATCGCGATCGTGTTAAAAATGGCGGATTGCGTTTTGTACAAGTGTTCTTGCGGGCACAAAAAGCCGATACGTTACTTATATTTCTGCCGTCATTGCGAGAAATTACGATGCGGAAATTGCGTTTCAAGCGAGGTAATATTCATTTGGAATTATTGTCCGAAATGGAGTCATGAAAGAGATTTCATTTCAACACCTGTTCAGGTTGACACTTGTTATTGCCCAAACTGCTTAGAAAATATGCCATCTCCCGAAGCTCGTTTGAAGAAAAATAGGTAATCTGACTTTATTTGTAAATTCCCGACATGTTTTAACAATTTTCCACCAGTTTCCTTCCTTCTGAAATCTTGCGATGACTGAGCTGTACATGTGAAAATCAGTTTCAAATTTTGTGCCTTTTAAATTTTAAATGTCTTGCATCAATTAAGGAGTTGGTTGCGTGCTGTTTTTTTTTAGAATTCCTGCATTTCTTATATTTTGTAATTGGCAAGATAAAAACATGGAAATTTTCATGTTTTCTGATAAATATAAAAATTTGGATTAATTACATGACTTGTTTTTTGTAAAATTGTCATGTAAATCCTGGTAAAGTAATGGGATTTTATATTTTCAATGTGGTAGACATCCCGTGATTATACATTGCTGTGCATAATCTTGAAGTTTGATCTGGAATTATTTTATAAAAAAAAAGCCACAGCCACAAAGTTTTGTCAATTTTGTTCCCAGGTGTGCAAATTGCTTTGATTGCCCTTGTTGTGGACACACATTGTCCACTAGAGCATCCAGCATTCAAGTTCCCAATCCTGAAGATAATACTAAAACTATCCCCAAGAAAGTTTACTATCTGTTTTGCGGATTCTGTCGTTGGTCTTCGAGAGATGTTGGACTTAGCGATCAAACAGTGGGTCAGTATTCAAGTTTGCTACCTTTAAAAAATAAGTAAATTAAATATAATATTGCTTAATGTGTGTGTTAAAATAAATCTTGCAATTTTATTTCAGCGAGCGGTGGATGGCCAGAAATGGAAAATCCACACGATAAGACGGTTAGTTTCAGCAATTTATCCTAACGTGTAGTATGTGTCCTGAAGAATCACATTGATGTTCATTGTTTTTCAGATTAATTCCCTGTTGGATTATTATCGAACATTGGCTCAGAAAGAGAAAGTGGACGAACGCAAGATTCTGCCGAAGCGCAAAGGATATAATAAATATTCGGTATTATTGGATTTTTTTTTGCTGAGCTATCATTCAAATGAATTATATATTATGCTGAAACCATAAACAAGGAAGGATTTCTGTACTTTAATTGATGCTTTTGTTTTTAGATTATAAGAGAAAGCAACACATTTTATTTTATGTTTTGTGAATATTTTAATTTCTGAATAGTATATGCACAGTACAAACACTGGATTGTATTTGAATGATTGCTTCGGCTATTTTCAGCTGTTGTAAATGGTAAATTAATAAACATTTTGTTGGATTTGTAACGTCAAACAGGATAAATATGGGCTGGTCACTGTTGTGTCCAGAAAGAAAGCTGGCCTTCCACCTCTGGAAAGTCTTACGTAATATTTTGCTTTTATATTGTACGTGTGAATGCAGTATTTGCTGTTTAGGAATATAACAGTTGTTTCCTGTGTTAGCTTGAAAGATGAAGATGACAAATCTGCGGAATTCGTTCCCGCAGTTGCAACTATAGAAGCGGAGCCATTGCCGGAGACTTACTACACTCAACCGCTTAATTTAGAAGCTATATGCACACTGAGCCAGCGACATGCTCAACCGGAATTTCAGCCTGTTAAAATGCTGTCACTGTATCCTCAACATAAGCATCTTACTGTGAAACAATCCAGACGTTGCAAAGTACGAGTTACTTCTCATTTAAATCCACTGATATAATTGTAGTAAGTATTTACTTTGCAGCAAGTGAAAATACTAATTGATGTTAATAATTTCAGGTGTGTGAACATAACCTCAGCAAACCTGAGTTTAACCCTCAGCTGGCCAAATTCAAAATAATATTGGCTGCATTGTGAGTTCATCCCTGGTTCATCAATATATAAAATGTTTTGATGCGATTTTAAATGGATGACCACTGATTTTTAAACAGCTATCATATTCCTGGAGTGAAAGTACAGCTCGTTCCAAAGAGTGAATCAGACAAGGTAACCTAGTGGGATAAATAACAAGTATGATGTATCAACAAATTGTTTAATAAACCGTATTTTAATGTTTTGTTATAGGACCTAAAAGTCGTATTGATCCTGTCTAACCCAACTCAGCGTGTCTGTCACGTGAGCATGTTGCCACTGGATGATGACATGCCAGATGTTCTCGTAACATCACAGGTTATATTTTAAAATCATCATGTAGTGTTAGTTATTGTAGTGTTCCAAGTATTGAATGTATGCTGCATTTTGCAGATTGAATTGCCGCAGTGCGAAATAGCATTAGCACCGCATGATGATACCGCAGAACTGTACGATTTGGCCGACAGACAACCGATTGCTGAATTTGACACAAAGTAACATCAGGCTTGTATTATTCCACTATATAAGTTTACGTTGAATTCTAACTGTTTTTGAATGCCCAGGGTTATAGCTTTTCAAAAGGCTAACAGAACAGGAGTTTACGCTACCATAATTCCCGGAAAGGGTGAAAGCCAGATTATAGCTGCATTTAAATTGAAGTGGGATTACATAAACACGATTGCCCAAACTGGAACTGACCCAAAAGTTCCACCTCAGACTGTGTGGATTGAAACTAAGGTTTACATATCCTTGGATAAAATCGGAGCCAATTAATTTTAGCGGCAGGCAAACCCGATAAAATGTGCGAAGTGCAGCTTAAATACAATATAACTTTATTGCAATTTTTCTGTGTGCGTTATTACAAATAAATAAATATATCAGTGCATGGCACTGCTTATATAGTGAATATTGTCTAAAATCGACAAAAAGCTCTACATTGCAAATGCAGCAAGTCTTTTGGCGCAGCAGTCAATATGTGTTCCGGGTGAGCTTAAATAGCGATGCTGTAGCGAGGCTTGGTGTCATTTGCGGTATCACATGTTCCAATTTTTGGGGTGGTTCCCTTAGTTTGTTTCTTGTTTGCCTTTACGCTCTGCACTTGTCATCACGAGTGTTTTCCTCGATCCAGTCGAGGAACGAGGTGACTCTCGTGTAGACTCCGTACGTTATGCGGCAACCTTCAGCCCAGGATACAATCCCCACTTGAAACCACTGACCGTTGCTTCGTACCATCAGTGGACCACCGGAATCACCCTTATTGAAAAACAAATGGGTTGAAACATCAATATTTTTGCAATCTTGACCCTGAAGATGACACGCAAGTGTCGAAACATGTTAACCCCATTAAGATCTTCTAATTTTGAAATTAGTTGTGGAATTTGTTGTTATTCTCTTCATTTAAACTACTCATAATTACCCAATCACAATTCTACATTCATAAAAGTAGCTCGAACCTCGCACGCATCCATGTCTCCGTTGCGGCGAAATCCAGCGCACATCATTGACGTGTGGATTTTCTCAATGTACTGTTCTTGGCATTCCGCATTGCTGACAACAGGAAGGTGTGCTTTCATTAAGACACTGCTAAGTTTTCCTGAAAAGGGCACAATTTGTGTTTTTTATTTTGCAGCGCGAACGTGATTTTTTTTTTTTTTTTTTTTTACGCGCACCATTGTTCATGTATCCCCATCCGGCTACTGTGGCATTATACCCTATGATGGCCATATCTGCAGGAGGCATGCATATAGTATTGACAGTGCGACTGAAGGTTACACTGTCGTGCAGCCGTAGCAAAGCAATGTCGTTCATCTTGGTGTTTTCATTGAACTCCTCGTGAATCCGTACGTCAACTATCTTCCTTTCCATTCTGTCATCCCCATCAACAGATTGCGAGCCCAGAATAGCTGTTAGGCTTGTCATTTTTCTCCTGGAAGGTGACACATGTTAACATTTTACTGTAGTAATAAGTAAATGTAATAATTTTAATTACCCTATTATACAATGGGCTGCCGTAAGGATGTAACTGCTTCCGACAAGTGTTCCACCGCACAATACAGTGGAGTCGTTACGAAGTACAACCTAGAAAATGAAGTGTTTTTCGTAAATTTGAAGGAAAAGTTAACTTTTATATACACTGTAATTGTTATGGATGATTTTCTGTCAAGAGTATAATTCAGTCACAGTAATATTATTGATAAATGTAATTTTTTTGAAAAATCGTTTCTGTATGAGCAATTTCGTTGTCATTTCCTATTTCTTGTACCAAATTATGGGTTTGAATGACTATTTTCAGTGAATGTTTGAACTTCCTGAGAATCGGTTGCTCCATTTATAACTTAATGCTGCCAAAAGAAGATATGTAAGGTTTTTTGCTGTATTTAGTGGCAATAGTTTTTGCAAAAACATGGTGTGGTTTCACGGTTCGAAGTTTAATACGGTTGAAGAATCACTGAGACACATGCACCCTTCATTTGAATAAGGTTTACTCCTTGCTGTGCTTCTATATTAACTCGTGTAAATTCAATTATAGGCTTTACTTTAAGTCAGTTTAAAATGTAACTAGCCTTAAATTGCTGTGTTCCTATTCAGTATTGATTTAGGGATAAAAAGTTTTACTTTTCCAGTGTAACCATTCTTTGTCTAAGTTAACATGGCAACTTTAAAAACTGGGGATAAGCATTTTGTTAACTGAATACAAACCATCCAAGGAAACTCTCCTTGCGCTGCTTCATCTCCTCCCATCACTCGCAACTGTCCGCTCTTCCCGCAAGTTTCTGGGATTTTTAAGAGAATAGGAAATCAGTTTGCAATTATACTTAAACATTTGAAGGTTGAAGGTCTCACTTTTGGACCTATAAGAAGAGACCAACCGCATTTGGGAACTGGCTTGTTTGATCCGGACATAAGTGCCTTGAGCTCTGCAAGAACTCCTTCCAGAAAGTTGGAAGACTTGGTCATGATGTCATCTAAATTTACATTAGTGTCATCAAAAATATTCCTTATGTTAACTTCTTCCCTAAACTGAAATGCTTACTGTTCATAGAGTACATGGTTATATTATTTGCATCTTCTGTTGGTGCAGCAATCTGTTTAAAAAATTAATTTATCTGATCATGTTTTATCAAGCACAATACAATATACACAACAGATAACAGTAATTTAACATATACACATATAAAACCTAAAAGAATGGAATTGAAGAACACTGCAAACTCAGTATGAACTGCAATTGTGTGTTCAGCTGCGTAAAACTTTCCAAATATAGTGTTTTATAGGCTTTATGGAACATGGGAAAAGTATGATAAGCTGTTAATGGGGATTTTGATTGTTTTGATCTATTTGTGTCATAGTTGAATTTGTGTATGTGTAAAATAAATATTTAGGTACTAAAGTCAGTTTTACCATTTCGAACACGTAAAAATTATGCTAAACATTTGACACACTTTTGGCGTGTTGCAGTTCTAAAGAATTCCTGGACACAATGTTGAATATTTAAAATCCAGATACACAGTTTGCTGTGTTGAAACTTTTGTCAAATCCTACAATGGCACGTGCAGTTTGGCGTGCCAGCGTATCGATATGCTTATACGTTGGGAGTCCCAAATCTGGGATATATACCAAAATAGCAAATTTTTCAAGCGTATTGGAACGTATCTCCCACTGATACACTGTATTAATGTGGAAATTAACGTTTCCCTTACCAAATACACTCCACATAACACATACAGTTACTGCGATAAGCTGTACCGGATACGCGAAGCGCTTGTCGCTGATAAAACTACTTCGTTGTACGCGGAGCGCGTGCTATACTAGGATACACATGCAATGCAACTTGTATACTTACAGTGATGCTGTTGGTTGCCAGAGTTGACAGGAGCATGGTGCATATGATTAACTTGTCCATTGTAACGGTTTCACGGCTGCTGATATGCGTATCACGTATTCGGTGGATATACATCTCGTTGCAGTAGAGTAGCTCTATTTATACAGACTTTTCGAGAGAGGAATTGATTTCAGTTGCTTGCAAAAGTTACGAAATGGCCGCCAAAAAGTTGCAGGTGGGGGGCGTGGACAGTGACAACCAATCAATATTAATATCTGTGCACATTTAGTACATAGAACAACAAAACTGTGCCTTGTGGTTTATGTTGTAAACTGCTCCAATGATGTCGATGATAAGTTATCTCCATTAACACCCCACTTTTTCAGCTATAGATCACAGTTGCTGCAAGTGTCCTTGATGTGGGAGTTAGGGTGGTGAAGTGGGGGTGAGGGGGAATTACAAAAGGTGGTTACTTCTATGTGACTATTCGCAGTGGTTTGCGCCGAAGAGCTGCCTGAGCGAAAGTGCGCTAGTATTTTTCCACTTTTCGAATTCTGTGCGGATGTCCCCCTTATTCCCAAGCAAACCACGTGATAAATTCATTGTGACGTGACGTAACAATGGGAAGGTCAACCCTTTTCTGCCATCCTCATCTACTGAAGCATTGATAGGTAGCGCAGCGCGTCGCGTTGCGCTCCAAATGCTCGGATTGAAAACATCCTCTGCAAGCAGATCAATCATGTCCTTCATTGTCGACTCAGAAGTGGGTTGCTTATTTTGTGGGATAGCGTTTTGTTTTATTGTCATTTACCATTATGTTTCCATCTAGGACAAAACGCCTCTGAACGTATACAGCGCGCCGCGGACAGTTGGAGCTGAACGCACCGCTTCACATAGGATACGAGAGCAAAAATATCTCTACTATCAAAGTGACCCGTGTAAGTGATATTACATACATTTTTGCGGACATTTTTTGTCACCCCTAGCAACCGGATGTACCCATACTTTCCACGAGGTTTTATGTAGCATGTAAGGCCACGTTTTTAAGGTGTGAGGCTTTCTCCACCAGCTGATTGGCTGCATCAGCAGCAAGCCCCCAACACGCCCACAAAAAATGGTGCCCAATTTGGTGCACTTGTTTCGCATATATATATTCATGGAAGAGGAAACTGTGCACTTGCAATTTCCCGTTTATGAAATGTGCAAAGTAGAATTTAGGTTGGACACAAACACAAAATACAAGTATGGGCACACTTGTTTACTGTCCATATTTAGTAGCGTTGTGCAAAAAACAGCAACCCACGTATTTTCCAGCATATACATACACATATTGGCACATTGTTGTTACCTTGGTTCCAGTGGCCCATATAGTTAAGGGTTTATTATTACATATATGGGATGAAATTGTGGCCTTGCTGCTAGTTTTCAACATTATGTGGATCAAGGGCGGATGCTCCTTATCATTGCACAACTGTTATAACACAACAATATTTTTGTTGCAAGTATATATAGGACTTCATGCAAGTTCCTAGAATTTAGTGTTTATCTGGTACACAGTGTGTACGAAATAACACTAACTTGCAATAGATCTCATACAGATTAATGTTATACAAAACTGCATTGAAAGTTGCAATTATAAATGTTGGAAATTGCTCCATTGAATCAGGACTATCTTTTAGGTTCTTACCAATGCTTATATTGTGCATAATCAATGGTTCGTGTGAATGTTTTTGTAACAATTATTTATTAGATATATATATACACAGGCAACAAAGGTTTTAAAAAATCAAAACTGTTACATATTTATAGTACCATGTACTTCTGAATTTAAAACTAGCTATAAACTAACAAGATCCATCCGCCACATTATCAGCAATCCAGTCCAAGAAGAAGTTAACCTTGGTGTAGATACCGTAGAAATCTGGTCTGGCACATCCAACACCCCAAGAAACAATGCCAATTTGCATGTAGACATTCTTTTCGGAAATTACAAGTGGTCCACCAGAATCTCCCTATAATTTTTGTTTTAGTATTGCTTTTAATATGGTGCGATAAAGCAAAACCACATTGACAATTACCTTGCATGCATCCTTTCCTCCTGCTGTGTCACCAGCACATATCATTCTGTCAGTTATAGTGTACTGTGTAAGGCCCTTTGCAGTTTTGCACACCTCATTGCTGACAACAGGGAGATAAACTTTGAGCAATCTTTCTGCAGCTTCCGAATCTGTGCCAAATGCAACCAGAAGAGTTATAATTGTAGTTCAATTTTCAAAGCAAAAAATTTCTATACGAACCTTCCCCAGTAGCTCCCCAACCGGCAGCAGTTGCAATAGTTCCACTAGCATCAAAGTTAGGTGGTGGTAGACAAATAGGTCTAATTTGGGCACCAAATCTCAGTCTCTTGGCAAGTTTGACCAAAGCTATGTCATAATCGTAGGTTTTTGGTTCGTATTGCGGGTGCACCACAACACTTCTTACTCCCACTTTCACTATCTTTAATGCGTTGACATCATGCACTGCTGCCATTACCACCAAATCTTTGTAATCGATGCTGAAACAAAGAAATATAACTTATTAGTAAAGTTTTGGGGGTAATGTTTAGGTCACTTTGAAAGTTTATACTTGTGTAAACAGTGAGCAGCTGTAATAACGTAGCGGTTGTTCAGTATGGATCCTCCGCAGTGCTGAATGTCATCCTTTTTAATATTTACCTTTAAAAAAAACTAACTTGTTACAAGTATTAATGCTATAGTGTTATAATGGAAATTGTAAAGTATACTTGCCAGCCATGGGAATTCAAAAGGCACTGCTGATCGTCCACCAACAATCCGTAGCTTAGATCCAGGAATTCCACAATAAACTGCAAAGTGAACATCACTTAGCAAAAGTTCACTGTATCACATGTATTAACAAGCAAGCACAAGTTTAAAATTGAATAAGAAAAACATGTTATATATTCTTACGGCAATTTGTCCATGATGTGGAGGAGTCTTCATGCTGCAAAGACCTCCCTAGTTTTGTTTCTTCAAAATTAAGAATTAATGTTAGTTCCATACATTACATGCAAGAGGCATTGTAATTTACTCGTACCGTTTAGAGTTATCCCACTTCTTCCTTTTAGTTTAGGTTTATAAATCACACATTCCGGGTAGTTTATCTGCAAATAAACCAAGTGTTATACACATTCCAATGCTTTTTTTGCATTGTTGTATACCTTAGCGCTAATTGAAGTAGAAATTGCGCAAATGAAAAAAGTGGATATAATCCAGGACTTCATATTTCCTCTTTTTCGTTATACAAAATATCGTTAGTGTTTTTGGTTGGATTGAATTGGAAACTGACATTTTTCATAAAATATTGTCGAATTTTATATATGATTTGATGTTGCGACAGCAATTGTGACATGCATAAAATTACCCATTTTCCTTTCATTGGTTATCGGGTTTGATTATGCATTTCATGCTTTGACGCAATATTAATCACGTGGTACATTGTGAAAGGTATAAATATAATCCGCAATGCAGACAAAGATTTGTTCTGCCTGTCGTAAAATGAGTAATAACAATTGAGTGGATTAGAAGTTTTTGTGCAGACTGTAAATGCTGTGCGTAGGACAACTTTTCTGAATTTTTATAAGCATTACTATATGCATAGGGTGGCTGTTATTATAGTAGGTAAGTGCATGCACTGCATATATTCCAATTTAAAAATTGTTAAGCTGTTTGAAAAAACCTGTTTCATTAATATCTTTAGAATTAACTTCATATATAGACAAAATTATCTTCTTTTAGAAGGTTATGTATTAGATATTTCGACCTATTGTACTGGATTGTTTTCTCCAACAATTAATGAAATATAAATAAGAAACTTGAACAGTGTAAGTTGCTTCTTTGTGACTTGTTATTATATTAATATTATCTAAACCAGTTTAGGGTAGAGGAAATACTAATTAAGTTTTAATTGCTTTTCAACCGTGTTGAAATGATAAAGTTGATTTTTCTTTGTACTTTGATCATTCAAAATGATAGACAAATTTTAGGGTGACATAACACTGGTTAGCGTTCTGCAGTTGTTTCATATGCTATTTGAACACTTCGAATGTTGAAAACATAATTTACGTACTATGCTAATTCATTGTTTATAATGTTACAATAATAGTTTTTTTAATCTAGTTAAAATCCGTTTTGCTTTTGTAATTCTGGTGGATTTGCACTTTATTAGCTTCCCTAAAATATAACTGATGATGTAAGCACCAAACCATATAGCCAACATCCATAATATATGTACTATATACACAGACCCCAAAAATTTTGGTCTGACTTGGGGGAAAAATGCCCCGTTTGACAGGTGGTCCTATCACCCATGTTAGATTTCAGAGCTATACTGATCCAAATAAAATGGGGGGTTCCTTAATAATTATAAAAGTGTTCCGAAAGACAGATTTCACTGTATATTTATATTATGAGCTGAAATGTATTCCATGCGTTGAATTTTTGTTTAAAAACGTGTAATGTTGCAATTAACTTTGTCACTGTTCTGTCCCTTTTTTATGCAATCTAGTCGGTTTGCATCCCTGCTTAAGGTCCTTTCATACTGATTAAGATTATCCAGTTCCCTTAGAATGTTGTTAGAAGTTGCTCCATTTGGTGCCACTCCCACACTGTAATGCCGTTTTTGCATAAACTTCTAGGAGACAAAGTTTTTTGTAACAAGCATTTATTAGATCATAAACAGGCAGCGAGGGTTTTAAAAAAACAAGTGTTACAGGTTACATATACGAGTATATACTGTATATAGTAAGTACCATGTACTGTTAAATATAAAACGTGTTATAAATTAACAAGATCCATGTGCAGAATTCTCAGCTATCCAGTCCAAGAACAGGTTAACCTTGGTGTAGACACCGTAGAAATCTGGCCTGGCACATCCAACACCCCAAGAAACTATACCCACTTGCATGTAGACATTCTTTTCGGAAATTACAAGTGGTCCACCAGAATCTCCCTTTAAAGAAAAATGGTATTTTTGTAGTATCGCATTTAAGATTAGCTCAATAAACAAGACCACATTATAACAACCACCTTGCATGCATCCTTTCCTCCAGCTGTGTCACCAGCACATATCATTCTGTCGGTGAGCTTGTACTTTGCAAGGCCCTTTGCAGTTTTGCACATCTCGGTGCTGACAACAGGAAGATAAACTTTTAGCAATGTTTCTGCAGCTTCTGAATCTGTCCCAAATTAAATCAGAAGGGTTACAATTGTAGTTCCTCAAAGTACAGTATTAGTTCATTTTATATACGAACTTTCTGCAGTTGCTCCCCAACCAGCGACAGTTGCAATAGTTCCAGTAGCATCAAAGTTAGGTGGAGGCAGACAAATAGGTCTAATTTGAGCACCAAATCTCAGTCTCTTTGCAAGTTTGAGCAAAGCTATATCATAATCGTAGGTTTGTGGTTCGTATTGTGGGTGCACCACAACACTTCTTACTCCAACTTTCACTATCTTCAATGAGTTGACATCATGCACTGCTGCCATCACCACCAAATCTTTATAATCGATGCTGAAGCAAAATAGGAAAACTTAGTAAAGTTGTGAGGGAAAAGTTTAGGCACATTTGGAAGTTTGTACTTGTGCAAACAGTGAGCAGCTGTCATAATGTAGCGGTTGTTCAGTATGGATCCTCCACAGTGTTGAACATTATCTTTTTCAATGTTTACCTTTGTAAAAACAAGTATTAATTCTATAATGTTGTAAGGGAAATTGGAAAGTATAATTTTACCAGCCATGGGAATTCAAAAGGAACTGCTGACTGCCCACCAAGAATCCGTACCTTGGATCCTGGAATTCCACAATAATCTACAAAGTGAACAATCATTTATTAGTAAAAAGTTCACTGTATCGCATGTGTTATAAGCAGAAGTTGAAAAGGAAGCAGTGAAAATATATTTGATATTTTTTACGGCAATTTCTCGATGATGTGGAGGATTCATGCTGGGAAGACCTTCCTAGATTTATTTCTTCAAAAGTAAAAAGTAATGTTAATTCTATGTTTGCATGCAATATACATTACAATTTGCTCGTACCGTTTGGGTTTTTCCCACTCCTTCCCCTAATATGTTTATATCTGTAAGTCACACATAGCGGGTAGTTTATCTGCAAATTAGCCAAAAATATTATACAAATTTAAATGCGTTTTTACATTGTTGTACCTGAGCACATATTGAAGCAATAATTGCAGAAATGAAAAAAGTGGATATAATCCAGAACTTCATATTTTCTCCCTTTTTGTCGTTGTATACAAAATATCGTTGGTGCGTTTTGGTTGGATTGGAAACTGACATTTTTCATAAAGAATTGTCGAATTTTATACATGATTTGATGTTGCGACATGCATAAAATTATATTGTGGAAAACTTCCATTTATCTTGTAATTGGTTATTCGGGTCTGATTATGCAATATTAATCACGTGGTACATTGCAAAAGGTATAAAAATAATCGACAATGCAGACAAAGGTAGCAAGAGTGGATAATTTATTGTAGTTCTGAATTTTGTTCAAATTATTGTTCTGACTTTATTAATACGTGGTATACAACATTTCTGAATTATCACAACAAATACTATCCATAGGATACTTAAGTATGTAAGTGCACTAATTTCTATTTATAAATTGTTTTGCTTCGTATGTGGAGGAGAGCAATAATAAGAAATTAATGAAGTAAAAATAATAAATTGAATTGTATAGTTAGTTGCTACTGCTTTGGAAAGCTTGTCTTTGTGTCTTCATATTAATATTGACCAAACCAGTTTAGGATTAGTGAAATAATCAGGTTTCCATTGTTTTTTAACATACGTAGTTGAAATTATGTAAAGTTGCTTTGTCCTTGTACTTCATTCATGAGGTTTAAGAAATTATAGGGTGAAATCCTTGGGTGACGTAGGCTACACTTGATTTGACTTTCTGCAATTATTGTCATTGGATTAATAATTATTTATTTCATGGTACAGCTTTATTTAATATCTGCTATATAACTACAATGATCGCTTTTTAAACATAGGAATTCAATAACTTTTATTCATTCAGTATCCGTGACGTTTTATACTATTACATAATTTTGAATTCCTCGTATAAGTGTAGTATTAACACTTCACTGGTCTTAGCAGGTTTTCAGCGTAGTAATGCTTTTAATCCATGGTAGAACTTGGCTGATTCTGGTGTATACTCCATAGTAGCCAGCTTGTGCGCAGACTTTATATCCCCAAGATATAATTGCAAATTGCTTCCAAATTGTTCCCTCCTTGGCCAGCAAAGGTCCTCCGGAATCGCCCTGTGATTACACGACACTCGTATATACTTAATTACATGCAGGCTCTATCTTAATTTGCTTTATTGCATGTATTTAATTGGGAAATACAGAACCTTGCATGTGATAGCAATGAACTTATTCAATGTGAAATAATTGTCTGCATAAGCTATAGGAATTTGTTTTTGGGTATTTTACCTGACATGTATCTTTTCCTCCTTGGGCTGGTCCAGCACAGATCATGCGTAGAGTAATATTAAATGCAGTTTTATATGCATTTTGGCATACAGTGTTATTTATCACAGGAACTACTACTTTTCTCAAGATTTCGGAATACACTTCTACACCTAAAAAGTGTTGTGATAATTATTATACTTAGAGTACAATAAGTGAAAGCATTTTTGGTGAAAGATCATTGTGATAAGAGCAGACTATAATATCTTCTCCAAATTTACTTTATATAGAAATGATGTAATCTATATAGATGTAGGCAAGCTTATGTGTACCTATTTAATAGGTACAGTATTATAATACGAGGGCTGTCCAAAAAGTATCCGACTTTACTTTTATTTTCAGTTCGCAATTACAATTTAATCGTGAAACTTGGCAGAGGGTTAGAAGGGACATCCAGGAGTATGTGTGGATTTTTATGACCTTGCAACACGTACGGTTGCATCAGTGGAAAACGGATAGCATTGCTGTCCAACACATGTTCGGCGGATTCTTGTTTGCTCAAAATGGAGGAGC
>JAQFZQ010002414.1:0-14040 GCA_034696005.1 Glomeris marginata | reverse complement strand
AAGTGCATTATAGATCCGTATAAATCCGTGTTTCAGTTGTTTAACCTAACCTAACCTAACTTAATCTAAATGGATGTGAAGGTGAATATTAGGCTTGGGGTACATGAAGGAAAACCATGCTTGAAAAAGCAAGTGTTGCGCAACAGAATATCAATGTAAAATTTTCAGGCCCGCCTATAACGAACTCCACTTGTATATCAAACTAATTTATGGCTTGCATTTTCAACTTCGTTATAAGCAGAGTCGACGGTATTTATAAGCGGTCGTCTCTTGGTTTATGTTCGCAACATACCTCGAACACCGACCGAATCACCAGTTATCCTTCAGTCCATTTTCACTGTGGGTTTTGTACGTGGCACAACAGCTAAAGATGGCACCCATAATGGCGCCGTATGTACAATAAATCTGAAAAATCCGATATATTGTGCTGCCATCTGCCGGTCAAAATGCGCGAAAACGTTATATGGTATACATAAAGAACAGGATGATGGCTTTTTATTCAACGATCGGGGATAGATCTATAATTTGTGCAAAACATGATTATGATCATTTTGTTGTATGTAGAGAAGTATAATCTCCAGTCAAGTTCATGCAGTTTTTTTTGCAAGACTGAACTGCACACTTTTCAGGCAAACTCAACACGGTTCCGATCGGATTTAAAAAAAAAAAAAATCGAACACGCCATTTTCATGGCACAACAGTGAAATATGTAGAGCGGAATTGAACCAAATAAACTTCCACTTACGTATACGTTCCATGAAACCTGAAGTTGTTGAAAGTTCTTAGCAGATTTCTCGGAAATGATTAGGACGCCATGTGTCGCACACTCGCAATCAAAGAGCTCGCAGTCGCAACTTCTGTATCAGTTCATTCGTTTATAACGACACCTTGACGACACCTATAGTAGCCACGCCCATGTCACGTGACCCTCGATCACTTCCACGTCAGAATGGTCGGGATTTGAAAAATGGTCATTCAGTGAGTCAGCATAATTGTCAAATTTCAATAAGCACCTCCCATCATCTCCCACTGCCAATATGGTGGCCAAAGTGAGGCAAAAGCTGGAATCTGGTTGGGGGAAAACCAGTTTTCTCACATAATGACGTCATTTCGAAATATGGATTTTCTGGAGGGGGGTTTGAGGGAACTGGCACTTCCTTGTTTTGCTACTGTATTCTTCTGTAATAATGGAAATATTGTGAGGCGTTTTCCAATGACTGAAGATGGTCCTGATTGTATGGGACCGCGCAGCGCAGCGGTGACGATTTAATTATTTAATTGATATAAAATTAAAAACTTCTATTTGTGGTCTTTAAAATAAAACAGCTGTGATCGATACTGGTCAATTTATTTGAAACACCTCTTGCATATCTCTTCTGCGAATTTAGCGAACATTAATTATACGAGCAACATAATTCAACGTCCTAAATACCGCAAAAAAATTAAGGAAAACCAGCCAAATCTGCACATACAAAACAACAAAGTAAAACACGAACCGGAAAATTACGATATCGCGTCCACTGCATGGCACTTGTGTGAGCAACAGAATGATTATTGAAAAACACAATTTAAATCATGTGGAATGTGAACATTTTATCCAGAACACGCATTTCGGCCACAAATGTCACGCTAATTAACTCCCACACAATTTCAATCCCAATTAAATATTCTTAATTTACAAATCCACCAAGGTATACGTGCCAAACTTGCGCAGAAATTGATACAATGTGGGTGTGTTCGGTATACACCAATCCCGAATCACACCTGCAATCAATCGGATATTTGGTTTTGACAATGCTGTTATGGGTCAGGGTGTGTCCTAAAACTTCGGAAGTTGCATTCTAGAAATCCCCATCATTTGGTTATTATAGTGTGCAGAAAGCAACATAATTTACCAAACACACCCAATGCAACTACATTTATGGGGTTGAAACCCATTGTGGGTCATTTAGCAGAATATTTATGAGCACTATAAAAACACAACTCTGAAGAAAAATTGCCATTAAAATAATTTATAGGAATGCTGAATTTTGTATAATTCTGCAATACAAACTCAAAATGGCAATAAATATTTTATTTAGTTAATTTTAAACCAGTGAACAGCACTGCTAAGATCATCCAAAATTGATTTATAGGGATCTATTAACAATACAAACTTAACTGATCAGCACTCATGATGGTGTAGTTGCGACAACGGTTCTAGAAAATTTTACCACAAAGCTATATACATTTTTAGTATTAGTAAAACACAGGACTTCATTTAACCGGCAATGACTTTAAAAACGTACAAATTCAATGCCCAACTGCATACGGAGGACGTCATCTATTCATTTATGTACGGTACCTCACACAGTATATGTGCACTAAATGGAAAACTTCAGTGCACAATTGCAGGAAATTATGCTTATATTAGTCAGGCTTTAAGGATCTTAATTGTATAATGTTGATGAAGTTGCATTGCCTGATATGCCAATGACTCGGGAATATTATTCTACACAACACTACGTTTACGCACATTCACTTGGAGGTTTCGGGCATGTCCTGCACTAGTTTATTTGGTGCATTATTACGTGTAAAAGGGGTTGTTTGAAACTAATTTTAGCCAATTCCAACCACCAAAAATCGGCCACCAATTTATCAATGAACGTGCCAAATGCCGACATTTACGATGCCACTAAGCTTTGTATGTACAGAGCAAGACTATCTCTAAACATTAATCTGCCAAAAGGCGGCCAAGGTGGAACAATGCTCACTAGGCTATATTCAATCTTTGCCTCTAACTAATCTATAAACAAGGCAGTTTGTCCAAACATTCTACAGTTGGCATCGTCAAAAACTGAAATTTTGTCACCACGTTGAACACGATACGCTACGCATTACGTACCAACTTCCCCCGTGTTGTTGGTTCAAAAATGTACAAGGTAGCAGTGATCTGGCAATCACCCTATCGACTCGTCATATTGCACAAATTCACTGTTAAAATTGCGCATTATAATGAATACAACCGCTAAAAATTTTACGGCAAGCAAGAAGCAAGTAGGTTTTTGACATAGAGTTAATTGAAACTTTACAGCGAGTTGTTGTGCGCGGTACACTGTGAATTTATACAACTGTGCTATATCACAATTACGTGTGCAAGGAGCAAGATGCTGGATTCTCTTGCAAATGGAAATAAAGGCAACTAATATCCTCCTTACATCTCTATGGCCAAATTTCCCCAAGTTGGCCAAGGAACGCGAAGAGCGCATGCGGTGCTTCGCGGCAATTTCAAGTCTTAGTTTCTTAGTTACCGGCTGAAGAGTTTCAGTAGCTGTTTTCATGACCTGTGAGCACGTACAAGTTGGACCCAATTTCGGTGGCAGTCCTTTCCATTGGTTGGCTTGCCAAAACTATCACCCTGTAACACGCCATCATCGGTCAGTTTGTTTCTGTCAGTTTCTACGTAAATACCTAAATTACAAAATAAACTTCAAAACACGAACCTATCTGATCCCAAGAGGTTAAATATTCTCGATCTGTCGCATATTTCTTGAGTGACTTCGTTGGCTTTGAAACTACGTCCCTGCATACCATGTTTATGAAACGCCAACACACTATCGGCAAGGCAAACTGCAAATAGTTTGAATCAATTAATTATTTGATTGCAGTGATCGCACCTTCTGAAACTTTCTTTACCAATTGACTCCACTTTAAAATCAAAATGCAACTCGGCAGCCTGTTTTCTGTTCGTCTTAAACTTTCCCTGGAGATTAACGACTTTCACTAAATCTTGAGAATATAAATATCTCATGAACCAATTGTTAATAATCCAATATCTCCACACATCACTGAAAACACAGCTGTACTTACTGTCATAGCACACCAAGATGGTATCCTTTTCCAGCTGAGTAACAGCGATTATGTTCAAGATCTCTCCAGATGGAACCATCGTAGCTTCGTAATCAAACCAATTCCAAAATGATAAAGTTTTCAAGTACAAACCAAAACAATTGTGAACGCTGGTACCTGTGCTACCCTTTTCATCTTCGTTGAACCAACTAGCTGAAGAATCAAGGTTCACCATTTCTAGTTTCAGACGACTTTTGTCGTAACCTTTGCGGACGCCGACGCACACCATCGGATACTCCAGATCAGGAGTGATGATCATTTCGAAAACTTTCAACGAGGTCGGAAGATTACATTCAAAATTCTGGCAAGCAATTTAGTAGCATCAGTGTTATTGACAGCATTATTATTTAGTATGACGTTACACTTACCTTGAGCAATAAGAACTTGTTCAACGGATCGTACCACTGCATTAGGAACACGCTGTTGGGCATGGCACCGCATAGATACTTGTAGCCATTGTACGGACTCCTTCCGACACAACATCGCATGCATCCTTTTGTATCGGGAACTTTCGTTGTCAGGGAATATTTTCTGAAATAAAAAACCAATAGTTTCTTTGCATATTTTCTTTTTCGGTAAAATCCGTTTGCATACCTGGGAACAAATCTTTCCGGGATCCTGTTAACAGGCAGAGAGAACTTGGTAACCTGCCTCGTATGCATGGCTAGAAGGTCATGTCGGTACAAATGGGGCACTTTCCCTGTTCAAAAGTTTCATTGCAACAAGTTACTCAATATCCTAATTTCATATCAGACAGTACACTCTTTTCCTACCTGATAATGTCATCAAAACGCTTTTAATTACAAACATCCACACAGTCCTCCTAGGATACAGCTAACATTCACGAAAATCACGTTTTTACTTTAAAGCAAATTATATATTTGCATATCAACAAGCAAACGAATTACTTGGTCCATCGCTGTTTCATGGAGTTGGTTCAAGTTAAGAGTATAAATTCCTTCTTCAGCTCCGATCAGTATGTGTTGATCTACAATCACAAATAATAATAAATTTATGAAACAAAAGCATTAATAATAATTCGATAAAAACCTCTCGTTGCTGGATTAATCCAACATGCAGTGCAGTTTATCCTCAATGGACATCCATTAAAAACTTTGGAGAAACAGGCTCCCATCTGTAATTGTCGAACGTAAGCATCAGGAAACAAAATACATTTTAGTATTTGCTATCATTGGAAGGTTACACACATGCACTTTAGGAGTTGGTGGAAGACCATTGCTGACCGGTCGCTGTAATTAAATAAAACAAATTATTAAGCATCCTCTGGTCACAAATTCACTAGAACGTACTGGTGGCGTGTTTGGCCTTCTGTCCCTCCTCCTCGGCGGTGCCATTGGTACATCAGCGGTTGCATTTTCATCTTCAGGTATTGCGTCAATGTAGCTTCCATTGGGAATGTCGCCTCCATTTTGATCATTCCTCTTCAATAAACAGTGAACAATACATGATCATTACATCGCATGCAATTGGCAGCGATGAAAATCCAGTACCTTGAGTGTGGCAGTCCCATCGGCATCTGCGAGGGAACTCACATTCCCCTCGGTGTCCTCAACCTGCATCTGAGGCAGCATTTTGAATGTTAAAGTTTTATTTGGATCCGACTCTTCATCTGCGATATCATCGGAGCATTCCGAATCGTTTCTCGTCCCATTTGTTGCTCCCAGCTGATTTATGCAGTTTTGGTTCTCATTATCCATATTGTCATATCCAGCCGGCAGTGTTGACCTAATGGATAAAAAAAAATAATCAGTTGAATTCCCACATTTACGACTGGTAGCAAAATATTAGACCCGCTTACTGCTGCGAGTATCTCAAATCTTCATCTACTTCCGTAAGTTTATTTCGATGGCCCCTGTTTGAAATTAACACATTTGTTAAACATCTAAAACTATTTTTCCACTGAAATTTTGTCTAACCTAGAGAGAAGTTCTTCATCAATGTACTGTAACAAACTCCTGCAACAAAAGAAGCCGTGGTTAACATTATGTAAAAGTAAAATATTAAAATCCAGAGAGGATATTCCAACACAAGTTCCATTTGAGGCCTTAAAAACCTACTTTTGATTAAAATACACAACAAAAACAAAGGTGATCAAATGATATGTGACTTCTGAACGTACGACACAGCATGCAAAATACGCTAGAAGCCAATTACAGGAAATAATACATAAATTATGAGTAACGAGGAATGAACTAACACACTGAAAGCCCTAGAATCGACTACCTTAATGTCATGTTAAATAAGACAGTTCCACTGGCAGGTGGAACGGAATTTCTTCGTGGAGTTTTTGGTCTCTCAACAGGAAGGTGCGACCTACATTTTTTGTGAAAAATACGTATTGCATTGATGCTCAACACTCTTTTGAATCAAATTATAAATATAGCAGTTTAGGCAAGTTAATAAGGACAGTCAAACATTTACTAATCTGGCAAAATATTGGACTGTTCTTGTTATTTTGCCTCACCCTGTAAAAAAAAAATCATTTAAATGTAGAGCCAAAGGCAATAAAATGGATTAATAATTTAGCAAGTTAAAAAAAAAACTTTTAAATACCCAATAATAACAAATTGCCACATTGTTAGAGATTAATTCCAGGCATCAGCAAACTTCCTTACGGTAGCAGCGCAAAAATTAAAATAACATAGTCAAGCGATACAATTAGTCGAAGCCGATTTACTCTGCAGCCTCAAATGGAACTAAATATTTCAGTTTGTAATGTTAGTCAGTAGATACAGCATGCAATGCAAGAGAAAATCATAAGTGACCGCTGTGAGTAATAGTACATAGCAGAAAGTTAGATTAGTCTCATCGTACCTTTGCTCGAACAGAAATAGCAGAATGTTCAAGATCAGTACATGCATGTATTAGAATAGAAAGATGAATAAATGTTCCAATTGACATGGTGGATATGAGATAGAATCAAACAACTCACTTCCTGTGATCATTCTCTTTGTCACTTTCCATCCATGCTTTAGCCAGATCATAATTATCCAAATCATTTGTTTCCTGTAAATGCCAAAACTTGGTAAAGCTCCATCTGGCATCCAACTACATTAATGTTACACCAAACCTCAGATATTCCCCAGGCTTGCGAAATATCATATTTCATTGCACCCTAAATAAGCACAGCAATTAATTCAAAATACTAACTACTACTATTCGAGAAAAATATGCTCACCGGAATTTGATCCGTTGAAAGTTCGGTCACCAAAGGTGGTTCAAAGTTAACACTTTCCACTGCAAATAATCACAACAAATATCACGCATCCACTCGTAATGTTACTTTATACTTGGCTGAAATACTCACTGTTCAACTCGGATCTCGTTCGCTGTTTGGACCTCATAGATTTTTTGGATGCAATGCGCTGCGGTACATTATGTAACGCCTGTGCAAGTCATGCAGAAATATATTAGTCCACTTAAAGTTCAACTTGATAATCTCCCAAACAACATAAACTTGCTAACCACATCATCCTCTGGTTCTTGCTCAGCGAAAGCATGGCACGGATTACTGACTTTGTCCAGAAGCTCTTTTGCTAATCTCCTTGTCAGGTCGCCAAGCAGAAAAGGATGCTAAAACATTACATGACACGTACATTCAGCAATGTCAACTATACCTTTGTCTGTATTTAAACATTAAATAACCCTGACCTGCAAAAGTTTATCCGATGTCGGTCTTTTCTTTGGGTTTTTGGTGAGTGCCACTTTGACAAAGCTGTGAAAGTTGGGAGACCTGTGCAGAAAAAAAGCAACGTTTTATCAACAATATCATGTTGTAATCCTTTGAAAAACTTAACTATTCTACCATAAAGCCTTGTCCTTCAACGTTGGTGGTTTGAATCCACTTTTGGACATCAAAAATAGAGCTCTCATCGGATGAAGGTCAAACATCGGTGGCTGAAGTTCGGCCAATTCGATCGCCGTGATTCCCACGGCCCAAACATCACACTGTTGGTTGTAGCCACCTGCATAACAACAACAACATTAGTGTTATTTATTATGTGTCTCTCAAGACTCTTAGTTCCTAATTAAAAATCACCTTTGCGCTCCACGGCTGCTACCTCCGGTGCCATCCTACAAATATCACATGATCATGTGTATTAAAGACAATTCACATATTGTTTTAATCATCACACATTACCAATAAGGTGTTCCAATGAAAGACTTTCTTTTGCTGATAGTCGCCGTGATCTTTGCGGACACCCCAAAATCCGCTACAAGGTATTTAAAAAGTGAAAATTCGTAAAATACCTCAATATCTTTGTCCTTTTATGTAAAACGGGTTGGAATAATTTAACAGTAATTTTTAAAGTTATAATGGCTTTAAAATACATGCCTAGCTTCACGTCTCCATCTTCTGTCAACAAAATATTTGCCCCCTGCGGACAGTAATAATTCATTAGTGCATTTTGTTTAATAGGAACATGGAGCTTCTTGCATTTACCTTTATATCTCTGTGCATTTTCCCCATATAGTGTAAATAACATAATCCTTTTAGGGTCTCCCTGCATACATAGGCAATCTGCTGTTCTGACAATGGTCCGGTGACTGAAACAGCAGTAACAGTCAATGATGTATGGGCACAAATGACAAGAATATTTAATAATTCAACTCACTATGATAAATATCTTGCAATGAACCTCCTCCACAATATTCCATGCATATCCAAAGTTTGTCCTTTCTAAAATAAAAAGCAACGGAAATGATTAGCATGGACAATTTATCAAATCAGATAAGATGTGGGGCAAACCTCAGGTAGCTTCCAAAATAAGCAACAATATTCGGATTGCGGCAGTCTTTCATCATAAGAATCTCCTGTTCGATGATGATGAAGTCGTCTCCTGTACAATAATCATACAGCATTATAGAAATATCAGGAATACAATAGCAGGAAGAACAAATTCTATAAATTACCTGGTTCCAATTTGACGATTTTGACAGCAGCCAGCTGTCCTGTGGACAGTCGTCTCGCCTAGGACAAAAACAATAAATATTATAACTTTAATGGCATCATAATATACAGTGCCCAGTTATTGTATTATTATGCTCAAATATGCCATTTTTTAAAAATGATAAACTGGCTATATAAAAAAGTTCCCCAGATTCTTATCATGTAGTAAATATTTCGATGATGACCGGATAATTACAAAATTGCCAAGTGGTTTCCTGTAGATGTCTTGTCTGTCTGGAAAGACAAAGGTAACTGACACTGATCGCGATAAATAAACATGGCTGCCACAAGTTCTCACTTTTCAAAACTTCTTCAATTTGTATAAACAAATATTGGACATATTCAATTTAATGACTTTTAATGCAACTTTTAAAAACAGCATTAAATTGTCCTTTTTACCTCTTGTTTTTACAAATACGTACCATCACAAAACATACTTTTGTATATACATAATGCAGCACACAAATTTTGTGACAAGTTACAATCTATAGCTATGCCTTTGTTACTTTTATTGCACCTGCTTCTGCAATTTCCTTATGCAATTTTGCAATCAAAGTATTTTCAGCAGAAATAACGGCGTAGGCCTAAGGTAAATAAACTTCATAAATATAAAAATAAGGTTATTTCAAGTTTAATGTCTTTTAAGAGTACTAACAATTTAAAATTATTGTTCATTTAGGTTTCTCCAGATATGCTCCCTTGCAGGATTTTATATTCTGATCGTCATAATCAGAATATAAAATCTTGAAAATCAACAAAAAATTTGATCTAAATTCGATCTTTTCATGCAAAAGATAGGGTACAAGACGAGCAAGTCGACAATGCACCTGTAGTGTAGAGTTCAAATTTAAATTTTCTGTACAGATAACATCAAAGATTCACGATGTGGCCGTTTTTGACTGCAATTTGGTTACAATCAACGTGTGACGCAGGTCACGTGACCGTGTACGGTGACGAAATTGAGCGATTCGTTTGTCGCAATTATCGCTTCGACGCATACAAAACGACGAGAAGCCAAACTGGGTCATTGGCGTATGCACGTGAAAATAGACATTTGTATTATTAAATACTCACTTTGTATACATCGCCGTAAGTTCCCGATCCGACCCGTTGCAGCAATTCGAACTCTTCGGTCGGGTTGCGACGAGAAATGTCCCCTGATGCTTGCGCCATGACATGACGATTAAAAACGATCAGCACATCTAATTAGTCGCCTCCACAAACAATCGCAGCAGAAATAATCCAGTCCACAAATGCGCAGAGTACATTCCCATAGCGACAAGACGTCCGACTTCCACCAATTTCATCAACTTTCAAAATGGCAGTTACCACCCTACTCAGATCATACATTCCTTATGTGCGTAGCGCTTCGGCCAGAGGCTGTTTTGCAACCGCTTCGCCGAGAAACGACACTAGGGGGCCCAGTTTGACAGCGATTCTAAAAATTCCCAATAAAGTTCTTTACTTCTTTTAGCGTACCGGTGCTACAACAAAGGAAAATAGTCGTGATTAACGGCGTACGTAGAAACGTTAAAATAAAACTGCGGAATGGGGCACCAGCATTTTTTTTACGGACAGACATAAACTTTTCCCTGGTCCAATCTCAAGTGCTGCCACCTACATCGCGGTGTACAGATGACGCACGCGAATCCCTCAAGGTCATGCACAATTTTATAACAATTTTTGGAATTCAGATATAAAAACTAGTGTATAATGCCAGTCTCGATTAGGAGCCGCCATAACAGGGTCAATGGCCATATATTGTTTTCCCTAAAAACCAGCATTTTTCCCCCACAATATTCATTAAATACGTTATATATAATTGTATGTTTTTCTATGCAATTTTAAATGTGGCTTGTGCTGTTTCATTTCATGAATCATGTGATGACGCTGCATCCTTGACTTAAAATAGTCTCAACTTCATACAAACCGCATTTAGCTCTGCAGCTGAAAGATTAAATTGAATTATACTGATGAGTGCGATGCTAAGCCATTTTCTCATCACAGGAAAATTCCTCTGCATTACTTTCCATATCTGCATTTATATTCCGCTGTGATCACCAATATGACTTCATAATTGACAGCCCTGCCAAATGTCCATGAATATACATGCAGACATTCTTCCAGACATTAGCAACATTAAAATTTATTATCTTCCTATATATAGAACATAACATTAAAACATTTCAATCAATGTTACTGCGATATGTCAGGGTTTGCTACAACAAGGGCCTGCCTTAGTTCTTTAAGGTCGTGGGTTTCACACACTCGCATGGCACCTTGATCCCTCAGAGCAGATGCAGCCGTCGTTGCCACTTCTTCGGAAGCCAACAGCCGGCAAAGAAGATCCTGGAAGGCGACACGCACACTGGGCTCCACGTTTGCGGCCTTTACCTTATCGAGAGTGCGCACCACATCTTGGCCCCACCCGCTCTCAACTATGAACGAAGCCACCCAGGGAACGGCCGGCAGCAAGGCACCAATAGCTTGCAACCCCAAGAACCACATCTCCCTCAGATCCTCCCAGTGCGGCCGGTACGCGGACGCAACAACCAAAAGACATCTGGCATCGTCCACTCCGAAAGCATCCCAGAGGAACCGCACCGTCGCGCTAAGAAAGCGGTAGATGGCCGTATCCGAGGCCTTTAGGTACGGTGCCAAGTGTCGAAGCGTCAGCAACCCCAGAACCGCCAAATGACCCATAAGAACAAGGCGTCCAGCGCGAGCCTTGTCCAATTCTGGCACAGCTCTGAACAGGAACCGCAGGAGTCGCAGAAAGGTGGCCCGATGCAAGGTGGCGACCGCAGGACCTTCAAGCACCGTCACGTTGAGCAGGACATCCGCCGCAGTGGTCATCGCGGCATCGTCCGAAGTATCTTGCGTCGTGTCCCATGACCGTTCCAAGAAGGCCACCAAAGCTTCCGGTACTCGCCTTTCTAGCAGAATTCGCCTTGCTGGATCTTCAACCGATAGGTGACACAACCCTGGTAGTAGGAAACGCAAACAGGACGCGTCTTCGAGACACACCGCGACGACCGCCGGCAGGATTTCGTACACCTCCTCGCGAAACGCCTCCGTCTCCTCGGCGAGCCAAGCTCCCAGCAAACGTACGATACCGTGGAGCAGGTTGCGTTCCTGTTCTGGCAGGCTGCGAGAGCTCTCGTCAACGGCAACACGTAGAAAAGTCACTACCGAACCCATCGCTTCCGTGACCACAGTGTACATTTTACGGCGTGCTTCGGCGTTGACATCAGAGTCCTCGTCTCCGACTAGAAGCTCCACTGCGGCTTCCAAGATGCAGAAGCAAGCGCCCGGAAGATCAGTACCCCGTCTTACCACGTAATCCACGCTGTGGCCATCTAACGACATCCGAAGCTCTACGCACGTTAGATGTACAAGTAACTCGAGACAGTTGACTTCACCGCCAAAGACCCTTTCCAGACCAATTCGACGCACAAGGGCAGCTGCAAGCTTAAACCATGATGTCGGTCTAGCTGTAAGCAGTCTGGACCTAAGAGCTTCGTAGATCTGTCAACAGAAATGATAATTTTGTAATTTTAATTCCAGCAAAGCGAGTTTGCAAATACGTACTTGTTTTCGGCAATCTATAACCCACTGTCCGCAGTTGCCAGTGTCTCCAGTTGGGCAGCTGTCGACAAGATCTGCCATGGCGTCGCACATATCCAATTTTACATCAACCGATTTTGATTCACACATCCTTGTGGTTACCACTTCAGCCACGGCACCAAACCGTTCTTCTCCACCCCAGCATTCTTCACCACAGTCGTTTGCCACTCTGACCACAACAGACAGGGCCAACCGTGCTCGTGGTTCATCCTGTTCTTCCATCGAGGCCATCAATACCTCGCAAGCCCTTTGAATCAATGTTTCACCATACTGCGTCAGAACAGATGTACCTGAAAAGTAACATCACAGTTGGTTAGATGGTTAGATTAGAAAAAGCAATGCTCCAAAATATAGTAAGATTCAAAATAAATGAACCAACCGTTTGTGGTGGCCATCAGAGCTGCGATGCATCTCAAGGCATCCATCCTGGCTTCTCTACTCAAGTCTTTGTCCACCATGGCCATCATCAATTCTGAGACGTTGTCCACCATCTGCGGATGACCTGCGAGTTCTTGAATGGTGGCAAACGAGGCGAGAACGGCCAGCGCAATTCCTCGAAATGCATCTGCTTCCGGCACGTCCTTTGTCCTCAGAAGACGGTTGACAAAATCGAATCCGACAGCGTTAAAAATTTCGAGGCGCTGTCGTTCAACCGGACGTTCAACGTCCGGCATCACGGAGTCCGGCGTTGCAACAGCCAGTTCAATTTCACCTTCAGATTTCGCTTCATCGATGGATCGCAGAGTTCGAACGACGATGAAAAGCGACGCCAAGCGTTCCGTATCTGTCTTTGCTCGCTTCAGAGACGACAGGCAAAGCTCGAGCTCGCTGTCGGACACATTCATTGTTGTCTCTTCGTTCTTCTGTCTTCAGATTCTGTCAAGTTCTTCAAGAAACAACGGAGCACGCGCTCCTTTCGCAATCGAAATACCGAAACACAGCTGATGACGAAACAAGCATGCGCTGCTGCCAACGTTTGTGACCTCAGTGATGGCGCTTCGGTCAATGGCTGCAGTATTAATTGCACGCGCCCTCTTGCGGCTAAAAATAACTCTTCAAATGGAAGGTCCCTTTTCTGTAGGCAAAGGGGAGAATGCCGTCTCTACTAAATCCAGTAATTTTTTTTTAAAATAGTACAGAACTACAATGACAGAAATAACATGTTGAATGCTTCTTTACAGCAGGCAATTGTCACAACTAAGCGATTTTTATAAAAAATTATTTATGATGCTTTCATCATTAGGGTCATTTAAATTATTCTGCATGCATGTTGTAATATTTACTTCATATGCTAATAAATTTAAAGTTTGGATCCACAATTAATGTCAGAATGTATACAAACACATGTTTCAAGTTTTAAAAAATCTATCCACAACACCGACACCTAAAAAATGATTGTTGGACTATCTTTCGCCGCCATAACACAAGTCAGCAATTAGGTATATGACATGCCTTCTCGTGCCTCATATATCATTGATGTAAGCCCTAGTTCACAAAGGCGCGACAACGCATGCGTTGTACGTGCGTCATGTGTCACTTCGTACGTTAGGGGA
>JAQFZQ010002413.1:0-14046 GCA_034696005.1 Glomeris marginata | reverse complement strand
TATTCAATAAAAAATCACCAAAAGAATCTGAGGGGGTGTGGTGAACAACACTGGTTGATCTGACATGGAATGACCCAGCATCAATACAGTATATTTGCAAGTCCAACACTGATTCATCGAGTTGGTAATCACTCATTTAAAAATATATTATTTGTTCATAATCATTCCATTCGCTTACATTATGCTCAACTTATAGATTACAGTTGATTATTCAAAGTGAGGTCATGCTATGGTGAGTGCAATGAGAGAAGAAACTCGTAGATCCACCCTAATTAGGGAGCAGTAAAAATGGTATGGTCCAAATGCAGCTGTTGAAGGAAGCGCCGTTATCAGCATCAACCTCATAAACTACAACACCCCTTTATTTGGGTCTAGTCCACTTTTTCACCCTGATGAGGACAGAGCAACGAGTTTCTTCTCTCTTTGTACTCACCATATAGCAAGTAGAATTAGTCTGATGAGCATTTTATAATTTTTATGTTCAATTTGTGCAAAGGAATTTCGTTGGGACTGATGGCATGAGAAAATATCACATTGTTTACATTATGATTTGGACTTCTTGGGTCTTAATGTACTCAAACATAAACATTGTGAGGCCGACAGTGGGGACCTTTGACCCATACTCACACCTTTAGAAATAATTCTGATTGGTTAGACTGAGAAACGTGGGAGGAGATATTGAATCAAAGTGCTACAGTAGCGGGCACGAAAGTTGAGCCTCAACGTGATTATGACGCACGCCACTCTCTAAACAGGGTACCACTTGGCTGACCAAGTGCAACATTTGCACAGGAGGCACCCTGTTCAGAGAGTAGCATGCGTCATAATCACGACACGTCGAGGCTCAACTTTCGTGCCCACTACTGTAGAGACTAATAAAAATTGGGGAAATAGAGGTTAGTTGGAATTTAGAGCACAACCAGCTCACACGTGCATATTGGAAATGTTGGACACGCAATTTTCCAGTTTTACTTTACTTTTTGTACGAGTATTTTGTAAGAAGACAACATTCTTCAATGTAACTGAATGATTCTGTGTTGGAGCAGGAGGGACATGGGGATGGACTTTGAGGAGAAAATGAAGGAGTAGCACCTCTTGAAACCTCCTCAAAAACAAGAATCTCACATAAATATATACACAGAGACTAGAAAACCCTTCTCACGATTTTTCAGCAAAGAAACAGTGAAGGAGGCAAGAAAAAAATGAGGGTAAAAAAGGAGAAATAGACGAGGAGCTTCCATATACACTCTACTCTTCCGTCAATAATGTTACATCGTTACGACAATGGATGAAAGATGAGGTTTACATTTCACGATAAATTATTTTCCTTTCCGGATCAATACCTCATGGGAGGAGGAGCACTGTGTATATATACATTTATGAACCAGTATATACTATGCAGGGAGTTGGCATATATAGGAATAGAAGCTAGTGGAAAAACGGTGAAAGAGAAAAGACAGAGGGAAATAAAGGGGATGGGTCAGTTGTTGCCAACAAAACCCAAACTCTATAGTATGTACTCATGCTCAAAAAGAGGGATGCAATGGCCGGTTATATTTATTTTGATGGTGACCATGCAGTTTGACATTTAGCCTCGCCTGTCCCGTCAACAACCGTTTTCAGAGGACCATGTTTCACAATCTGAGCCAGATTTCAGTCCTGATCATTTATAAGTCGGAGGGAAACAGCAACAGCATTCAAGCACAGAGTCAACTTTCAATTTTCTCCAACGTCATTCAGTCCACTATTTCTTTCTTTCACCGACCAGATCATTTTTTCTTTCAGTCAGTGCAAACAAATCAAATTCCCCAAGACATTGTCGTGCCAGCGACGAAAATACGATTTTCTTCACAAGGAAATAACTATACAGTATAATCCCCCGTTATACGTCTTTTCGATTTACGTCGTCTGACATTTTTACGACCAATTTTCGATATATACTGCATATAATAATACAGCTAGGACCCAATTTTTGGAGTAGATCAAGTAATATCACACTGTATGATGGCTGGTATACATTGTACATTTTACTGTATCATTAGCACCACAATGTAAAATGTATTTTTAGTAGATTTACAAATGAAATCATTATATTACAGATTTACAGTATAATTATTTTGTATTAATTGCATTTAAATAAATCAAAAAATTTAACTTGCTAAAATACTTTCAATAATTAGTGCTTAATAGTAATATTAAAATCAATATTTGGTAATACAGATTAAGATCTTTGGTCACCGTCAACAAATATCTTTCAATTAATATTCATCATTAAAATTAATTAATCATGTATCACAAAATACTATACTAAGAGATTTTAAAAAGTGATATTACAAATCACTTCATATATTTCAACACTGATGACAAATATATCATTCAAGTGATAAGACTGTATGTTGCCAAGTAACTGTTTAAAATCTTGTTTAAAATCAATATACCAAGCATGTAAAATAACTCAGTTTTAATGGGATTTATTTAAAAAAATAAAGTACCTAATGAAAAATCACCACAATCTAAAAATATGTTAACCAACTATAGGTCAATGTGACTGTAATAACCTACTATAACATATATACAGTTCCTACTTTTGTAATTTGCAATAAATCCGACCACACAATCATTCAAGCATTGGTAGTCTTTAAAAAATTGTAAACCAGTGATAGATAACTGGAACAGTTTAATTAAATCACATACACTGACTTTGTCCTTAATTATAACCCACATGATCACTATATGCAATGATATGCAATGATTTGACTTTGTGCTATTCAGATAATTCTGCAAAAACTTTGAAACATGAAAACAGAAACTGCACTATTTTTATCTGACAAATTATTGCACCAGATTAATGCAAATAGTCTTAATTCTCGTTGCTTATGCGAATAAATTACATTTTGCAAGTAGTAAATTCAAGTGCCAACATTGTTTATGGATTCACGTGTCAACTGCATTAACAAGCTGCGTAATAATGAATAATCTCATAATTAACAGTATTGCCATCATTAATAAACCTGTTAATTCATATTGACGACCGTTGCGATTTTAACGAGAAACTATAAATTATGCTTTTCTGAACAGCAAGGTGCAATAAACCAAGAGAGAATCGGAAACGAAACTCGTAAAGCAAATAATAAAAGTCCTGATCTATAAATATATATACATAATAATATATAGGATGTCCCAAGAGTCCCTTTAACCAACATTAACACCAAGGTTGTTATCTGCTTCAGGTGATAGTAATCAGATTTCTTGCGGACATTCAAGTCAACAGCTATAATAAACTAATATATACCAAGTGTGTCTTCATTTTCACTAGACAAAATATCATAGTTAGTATCCTCATTAAATGACTTATAATATAAAACTTTGAAACTTTACTGCCAAATTTCAAAAATCAATTATTTATCACAGCCCTAGAAATTTCATTACAGTAAGAAATTCCCTAACTTCTCCAGCTATTCCAGGTCAATAACAATCTTTTATAATGATAAATGAATGATATAGGTTTTATTTTGGTAGGTGTTACGGTAAACATGGAAATATAAAATGAATTTATTGGAAATGGAAGATAAGACATGGCAAAGACAAATTTGAATGGACAACTATCATAATAGCTGTCAAACATAATACATTGCACACTTTTCTCACACAAATAATCGGGATGAGAGTGGGAGGGGTCAAGAAAAAGTCGATAAATATCAAAAGAGTAGATATAGAGTAAGGCAGATCAAGCACAATATGAACAAGCTAAGTAAATTTCTGACTTTTACAGATTTCCCAGCAATAATTTGAATTTTTCTCCTTTTTGCATAAGCTTTGAAATTTAAACTACTTATCTAACCTATATCATATGATTAAACTCTCAATGTATTTTCATTCATGTGTCTAATTACTGCATAAGTTTAAAATGGATATAAAAATATTATTGTATACCATTACCAATATGTAGCCAGTCTGTAGTGAATGTCAGCTATTTAAACTAAAAAGATGACCTGGAATAAATTTCAACATAGTGCACTGAAATGTTAAAAATTTACTTCAGATACAGTAAAACCTGTCTATGATGGAATCTCAATGGACCGGAAAACTTTCCACCATACACAAGTTTTCCAGCATAAACAGGTTTTACTAAACGTTCGATTTTGAAAATTTTTAACATTCGTGCCGCAGCTTTACAATATAATTTATTACAATTTGAAAACTCGTCATAAAAATGTGAAAAAATATGGTTTCTCTCTATTTAATGGTCCTCTACAACTATCTAATTTACACCAACCATCTATCTTCTACGGTTTTTGATTTAGGATTTAAAAAACCTTGAACGGTTTGCTGGAGGTCAAAGGTCACGTGACTATTCGATTCTCCCCACCTTATTACCAATAACAGCCTGTCGATTATATTTTTAATTAACTTCACTTTTTTTTACAAAAAAAGAAATCACATTATGTGGTACACCCTGTATATAGTATACGTAGGCTATCCGGAAAGTATTAGCCGTTTTTTATTTAAAAATACAAAGCTGTTGTATGGCCAAATGTTAATTAACATACGTTTTACAGAAAAGATTGGTCTGATTGAGCCCGTGTTTGATTGGTTGTTGTGATCCTGTGTACTAGCCATTTCAACACTTTCAACCTTAGAATGATGGAAGTGAGCATTTGAAGGATAATATTGACTTAATTTTTTAAAAAAATTGACTTTGAAAGCTTATTGATATGCAGGCGAATGCAATAAGAAAGAAATGAATATACATTGACAACAGCCTGATATGAAATGAAATTTCACCTGGCTCGACGCCATCTTCGACAACAAATCACCAAGCTCACAATCATCCATCACCCATGCACAGAAAGATGACCGAGGCAGCCAAAAACTATAGCTATATATCCCTCTATCCACCAGACATGGTATACAGACTACCGACTACAGCACTGAGAGCTCTTGAATCCGATAACCTGCCATAGTAACACAATGGTTTTGTGCGCATCGAATCGAGCAAACCAATGACGTCGTTTTAGTGCCTGCCAAAAAATACCGTTATTATCTTGCCTTCATTTTGACGAAACTATCCAGACCCTAGCAGGGTGTGTCACTCCAATGCTCAACACTCTCTACTCTTCGTTCCGCTAGACAACTCACTCAATCACTACCAGCCTTATAATGCACATTACACCATGTTACCCTACGTGGACTTCCTTGCTTGCAACATTATTAAGCCACCAACCCTCAAAAATTGTCCAATCCCATTAAGCGCCTCCCACTGCCAATATGGTAGCCAAAGTGAGGAAAATGGAGGCCAAAGTGAGGGAAAAGCTGGAATCTGATTGGCAGAAAACCCATCAATTACTGTGGTAAAACAGGAATTAAGTCTTGTAATACTATAGGGGTTAGTGTTGTTGTAAAACTTATTTTATAGTATAAATAATGAGTGAATGATACATAGGTTAGCAATTGTTCATTATTCACAAGTTTCCTGAAGTATTTCATGGGTTTTCCATGTGGTGCTAGATAGGAAAACAACTGCAGCGCCTCCACACGATACTTCTAGGAACTACGCCAGGAAACTTGTGAATACCAACCTGTGATATCCATTTTCTATGAGTTTTCCAGAGTGCTTAGGCAATGTTTTCATAGCATATTCCATGCAGGTTAATTAAACCTCCTTACAAAGACTTCTTCACAAATGCGAGAAAACAAAACACGTTTCTGCATTTTGCAAATTCACAGCTTTATAAGTATTATATTGGTAAATATTTTAGTACAATTACAATACACTTTGAAACGTGAAATGTGGGAATTGAATATCTGAAAGACAATTATAGTGAACTCTTGATAGAATCCAATTAAAATATTTAAATTGGAACTATATAAAGTTATTGAAGTGTCAAATCGGTGATCATTTCGGAAATATCGAAATTATCGAAGGTAACCCCAAATAATCAATCATACTCCATACAATTTTCAGCAACACCTGATCAATAAATAGATAGACACTACACATGAAACTTCTGATGAGGAAAATTGAGATTGCTCAGCAACAACAAACACAGAAAGATCTTCTATATAAACAGAAACTTACTTGCAGAAATAATTCATTTCGCCTTCGTTCAATGTAACAACATCAAAACACAGTACTATGTGACCTCTAGCCATGTTTACTATATCTTTTTCCTTCCTACAACGAGGTAAAATTCCAAACGATTCCAATGCAGCATGAAATCGCACAAACTATTAATCATCATTTATTTACTACTCTTGTTACACAGGAGCAGTTGACATGTTTTGAAAGAGTACAACGTTTATTTCAAGTCTCAAAACAATTGACCCATTGTATAGTTGCCAGCAGACAAAAGCAGGTTTTCAACAAATCGAAATCAATATAGGAGGAGGATCGAACCAATTTAAAATTATAGAATCAATTGGAGCGCAATCACAAGCAATAATGTATGAATTATTAAGTTATTTCAAAGTTTTTGATCGATTTTATCGATTTCTTTCTCGTCTCAACTCACCATGATCTCAATTAACATTCCCTACTGACTCGTCTGTCACAGTGGAGTCTAATAAATACCAATAGGAAACATATGCATGCATGTCACATATATGGGATTTTTCTTATGACAGCCAGAAGACAATGTTGTTAGATGGACAGAGTAATTTCCTTTTTATTGGCGTTTATTACATATACAACATTGAGCTGTGTTTCTCTTTCTCTCATATTCCTCGTTATCCCATATCTTTATTACCATTCTTATATGATGGATTTATTATTACCATTCACCACTCAATGCTCTGCAACTTAAATGACTCTATAATATCTCGTAAATAAATAAAACATTGTAAAAAGAAATAGTTAATGGCATCAGGTTTTTATTATAGTATTATATCAATGCTGGACTAAATTCGACTTGGATAAAATGTATACGCTACAGGAAACAATATGTTTTCTAATTATTACTCCATGCCATCAACTTTTATATAGCACTATACACTTTGTCGCAGCATTTCAGATTTAACGACAGGTTACACTCTTGCATGTGCACTCATTAAATAAGTTACATCCACAATAAACATTTCCTACCTGACACTGAATCCGTGAAAATATATTGGCTAAAGTGGGAATGTACTATACTATAGTGGTGAAACGAATTTAAGCTGGGAATTTTGAACATTTAAACAAGTACATTCCACATTCCTAACATTGATTGGAGTTTGATCTTTCATCATATGTGTACATACTATATCATTTAGAAAATATCTTTAAATTACCTCATAATTGCAATATGTTTATCATATTTAGTAATCTAGTAATGAGGAAATATTCGATCTAATTAAACTAAGATATGAAAGTTATATTTCCATGAAATTACATATTTAAGATGGCAATAAGTTCATTATCCAAAAATTTAATAAAAAGTCTATGTATAATTAATTAATAATGGACATTATCATATAGTGTTCGAAAGAATTGCTATAAAAGGCTGTATTTTATCAGTAAATGTCATATTTCCTGAACATAGTGATGAGTTTTGATAGCTTGTTTATGGCGGCCATTATGCAAGTCAGAATAATGAAAATTATTTACATTTGCCTTAAATTATGTCACGTTTGTTCTCTACAATACAACTCTATGGTGTTAGGATGACCAAAATATAGTTCTGTCATTTCAAATCTGATTATATTATCAGGCCATGAAGAAGTCGAAGTAACCTGACTGGCATTATGGCGGCCACAGGACGCAAGTCAGAGCCATCTGGCGGCAATCCAGGTAAATTATGAATTATTTCGACAAGAATTATTTCCAATTGCTCCCAGATCTTCCTAACTTTAATACTATGGGTACATTTAGCTGTTGAAACACTCCCATCCTTGCGAATGCTTCAAAAGTGTTTAATTTCGCGGCGGCTTTATTTCCGCGATATTCAATTTTCCACGAAAATGTATCCACCGCGAATTGTTAATTTTTCATAAGCTATAGTACTATACGTATATACTGTAGTAATAATGCTGCCATACCGCGAAAATAAAGTCACCACTAAAGGTCTAAAATTAATTTACCGCGAAAATTCAGCCGCGCGAATCAAAATCGTGTTTAAAGTATTTGTTTTTCTAGCTTGAAATATTGAGTTAGTTGCTTTCATCTAAATTACTTTTAGTTCTTATTACACCTGAAGCATCGATTACTTAATTTCATCCTTTTACATACATGATAGTCAGTTTTGACAGCACCTCCCTCCCGCTAATTTCCTTCCAGCTAGCTATTCATCTTATACCAACTGGTAGGAAGTATATAGTGAGTGGTACATTTCATTTTTGATGGCTTACATAGCCTTTCAAAAAGATGGGGGTATAAAATGTATAGATGTCTGTTTCTCTTGAAACTGCTCAGCGGTGCGAAGAATGTGAAGACTGACAAACCGACAGATAGAGGAAAGCAAGTGAGAGACAGAGAGCAAATTATACAGCCAGCCGATTTGTATTTGCAGAAGTGGTCTATCAATTACTGTTGGAGAAGAGCAAGAAGGAGAGAGAGAGAGACACCATTTGAAAAGCAGAAAAGGGGGCTAAAAGTAGAGAGAAAGACAAGCAAGTGATGCCGACGTAAGATTATCAACAGCATGGGGATTAATTCCGCTCGACATCGGCCAGCCGTTTCCTATCACAGACCTTATATTCGCTTAAACATAGTGAAGGCACAACCAAAAATACCCCCACTTTTAATTCCCCAGCTCAGTGTCACTTTATAAACGCAGCAGCCCCTGAAATTACAATGCTGCATGCTTCCCTGCAGTGAGCAGAAAGCGAACCGCAAGGGGTAGCTTCTTTATATTTTTATAAAATCCCTCATCACTTTTTCTCTCTCACCAATTCAACTATATTGCATTGACATGAATAACATTACTTCACAACTAAATCATCAAAGCAAATCTCCGTATAGCAAATCGCGAACATTACTTTAAATAGCGGTGTTTCAAATATATAAAATTTCAGTTATGGAAGTTTCAGTTATCGAGGTTTCACTGTATTACTTTATCAGGATTTAAATGACTAAAACATTCACATATTGGTGCATTCATTTAATTATTACAGTATGTTTAGTATCAGATTGTAAAAAGTTCCAAGACTTTTCCAGGATTTCCATTACCATTTTAAACACAATTTCATATATACCTAATTCTTCCAAGTCTTAATTAAATAATATAGCTCAGATGAACTTTAATTAAATAATAATGTGAACCAGGTTTTGAAATATAAAACACTTTGGTGTTATTTCAAGACCAATTTCAATATTCCCTGACTTTTCCAGGATTTCCATGACTATTTTAAACAAATTTTCAAGGTATTAATTCTACCAATTCTTAATATTATAATTAAGATGAAGTTTGACAATATAATCAAATTCAAAATGAAAAGGCAGTTCCAGGACTTTAATTTATAACTATTTTCAAATCTAATGATTTTTCCAGGAAATATAGGATTACCTGACAGTTAAGTAGACAACATCATGTAACATTACCTCAAATATTTGCGCATTCAAATCAATTTAAATACAGTATATTATTGTATTGATTGGACTTATTATATAACATATTTAAACCAATAATTACAGGATCAATTTCGGGCTAACTAATTAAATATTCTTGATTATATGTATACTCAGCAATTTAAAAATATAATCATAGCCAGTTGATATATTGTTACTTACAAATTGAACAGATAACCAATATATTTATTTATATAAATCATACATGTAACTAGACAATATTGTAGCAATTAATAAAGCATAAAATAATGTTTACAAACAAGTTGTAACCAGATGAGATTCAACACTACATACCATTTAACATTAAAAGTTTATATTGATGCATTTACTTGTGCAAAATCGCATAATCAAATCTTATTAATGTTTTATTCATATAAACGTCACCAGACATAATTCAAAAATTAATGCTTTGAAATATTAAAAAAATAGCAATTAGCATAGCAATACATTGCCAATTGGAGCAAAATTAAGATGTCATCGTGTGTGTGTGTTTATTTATAAGCCAACTGCGATGGGAAACGAAATAAAGTGGTGGAAGAAGTGGTGGAAACAACATCAGAAAGCAATCATAAATTCACGCACAACCTCACTAATTGAAATCGGTCTATCGGTCTATCGGAAAGCTGAATGAAGTGAAAGGAAACGCTTGGATGAATAGGGAACAAGTTTGAACTCAAACGACTATATATGAAAATATTGGACTTGAAGGAGAAGAAGGAAGAAGAAAGGAATTAAGGAAGAAAAATAGCATATGAATATGAGGATTATTCCCAGTTACACCCTTTGCAATTAGTGGTGGGTCAACTGACAACGAATGATGATCGAAATATATATAGTACAGTGTGTACGTGAAACGAATAAAACATCTATCTAAAGAATTAGCCACATACCCTGAAACAGACATGTTATTCCAAGGGCTATAGCTACAAAAGGATCCACCATAGTACATGCAACTATTTGCCAACTCAGCTCAATTATTGTCCGCAGTGCGACTTCCAACTAAGCAAAAATGTTATCCCATTATATTCCTATGCTACTCCTATTACTTACTACACCAATGTCACTGAATCGACAAATTCACACTTATATATAAATATAATAAACAGTTTTGGCTAAAAGCCATTAAAGGTGAACTGACAAGGTTTTGCAAAACACCCTGAAAAAGCTAGCATTTGATTGCCACTAATTTAGGAAAATTGTCTGAAAATTTGAGGCCATTTGAAGCATTATTGCCACAGATATTAATTATTTCGTTTCATATGTGTGGAGTGTACTGAGTATAGTATACTGTGAGATACGTACACTGGAGCGCCATTGATAAGCTCTGCCATTGGCTAAAACTGCAGAGGCGCTTGTCCTCATAGGCTGAAAATTCAAATTTTGCCAAAGCTGGACACTGTGACACCAGCACGGTGACACCGTCCTTCCATGACGCCCTCTTTAACTACTTGTAACTTTTTGTAACAATTTTTTAAAAAAGTTTTATTTGCACCAATCGTTTTATTGGCATCAATTCTATAGAATTACACACTTTCCAGGGTATGTTACAAAACCTTTTCAGTTCACCTTTAACTCCTATGTATGTAGAAGCAATTTCATCCGCGAATGTGATTCGGCCTTCATTCGTCTAGCCAATAGGTACTGGTATTGCCTTGAGATGCACCTTTAGTATAGTTCCTCCACAACATTGACATTTCAATGACTTTTTTGGAAGTAAAATGGAAAATAGTTGTTAAGATATTTCTGGAAATATAATATTGGGAGGGGTAAGGTGAGCCACAAGAGAAAGATTGTACAGTGGAAAAAAAGTGACATTTCATGTGAATAGCGATATGGAAGTTGTTGGTAATATAAAAACGTACATATATGGAACAGTTTCAACAGTTTCCATCGTAAAAAGTGAATATAAAAGCATGAGAAATATGGCGATTTTATAGAATTTTACTGGGAATAATAAATTGCACAAGTGAAAGTTCGATATATTCAACATACATGGGTACCTATAAAATATGTATGTACTTTCACAGGAGCACCAATATCAAGTTTCATTGGATCTTTCCTGCAATTCCTGAAATAATTTCATTTGAAAATAAAAAAGGTTAAGAGTATACATTCAAAATTATTGATCAATTATTTATTTTTATAAATTAGGGAAAATACAAGTTACTATATTACTGAGATAAGTATATCTTTAAATGTTATTACTGAAAAATTCTAGACATTGCATTTATCCTTGATGAACTTCCTAACTTATTCTCCATTTTAATATCTTAATCACAAATTACTATGCATGCAAAAATGTAATCTTCCAAATTACAATACAACTTCCATTAAACACTTTCAAAAAATATTGTAAAAGTGACTTATAAAAATGTGTAACTAAGTAATACTACAAAAATTACTCCCCAAATCACCACATTTTGCTGATTATTATTAATTCCCACTATTCCAACTAACATAATTGTTGACCATTACTTTTAGAAAATTAACAAAACCGAAAACAAATTTTAGAAAAGTCAACTTATGTAATCCATTAGCGAAATTCGGCAGCTCGTGTTGCAGGATAAAATTGCAATTATATATTTCTATAGCGAATGAAAGTGCAAATTAATGACACCATACTGAAGTACTTTTCTGTATAATGGATTAACTAAAGAGTCCTAATTTTCACATCAAGTAACAACCATGCAATAAAGTTTCAGCTGGATTATTTAGCAACTTCAGATGCCGCATGTCAAAGAATATTACAAAGTTCAGCATTTGTAAATTAGGAAAACTTAAATTAGTGTTTGCAAATAATAATAACAATAAGGAAATTACTTTCTGTAAAGTGTGGATAGTAACGGAAGTTAGTGCAATAGGTAAGATTAGGGAAGAACACAGTGCCTCATTTTAGTTTGCACAAGGGAAATTTCAATGCTTTTCCACCTCGTTCAATATAGAGTAATGGGGGACTGGCAAATCCCAGGTTGCTTCTAAAATGTGAGATCTCCCTGCTGCATACAATGAAAGTAGTACAAATACATGTGCTGGTATAAAACAGCATAAAAAGCAACATATTTTTGCTAAATAAATTGAGAAACGACATATTGGTCTTCTAAAAACCAATAGTACAAAGTACAAATAGTCTGACTATATGGCAACATGACCCATACAAACTGCAAAAGAACCATCACGTGATACTAAAATGGTAGTATTTCACAAAAGACAGCTTTGTAAAACTGTACGATGTTTAACTGTGAAAAAGCCAAAACTTATCGATTTTACAATAGAAACGCAATTTAATTGATCGCGCATCAAACTTAATTCTTGTTCAATGTTCTTTTGCAGTCTGATATATAGAAATGCATTGATCGTTTGCAATAAATAACTTCAGACAATATACATGCAGACATATTAAAAATATAATTATTACATTTAAATAAAGGAAATTTAATAAAATATCATACTGCATGGATGACATCCACATCAGCAAGTTCTGCAAAATTACACATAATACTGCACAAAATTCTGTGAAAATGTTTGCACAGTTTCAGCAAAATTTGTGCAAAAATGTGCAGAATAATTGTGAAGAAGTACAGTTTTCAGCATAAATAATTTGCAGACAAATTTAGCATTTTATGCATGAAAGCTGAAATGCATTAATTATTCTGCAACTGCATTATTGTGCAGACAATGTAAGGTTTTTAAGTTTTTAAAGAACCACTTGCTTCATTATAATCATCAGAACAATTCTGAACAAGGTTTGCTAATATAATATGGCTTTTAATTTTCATTTTTCCTGAAGGATGAATGCAGAAGTCATAAAATTTAAATTTAAACAAATGATGTCCAATGGTCATGAACTTTGTTAATTAATGGCATACAAACAATAAACACTTTTTTAATAATTAATATGATACGTGTATGATATCCCTCACCCCACTTTTTCTCATGGGGTAATATAGTGAAAAAAGGATATAAAGTCTGGTCAGCTGCTATAACAGAAAATGTCCTTTCTCCATTGTGAAAACTCCACCTGGTGGCAAATGCAGGGGTTGAATATACCAACAACCAAAGAAGGGGAAAAAGCTAAAACCTTGTCATATAGCCTGAAATTTGATTAATTTTAAACCGAATTTGTGCCTATTGGAACGCATCTGCTCCAGCAACCACTCCATGGTCACCACCACAACTACCACAACAGTGTACAGCATCTGCGGTCTTCACCTTCAAGCAATAAACCCACAACATCCTTTCATTTCCTCCATTCAAGGATTACAAACCGACTAAGCATAGCAGCACTATTAGGACAGTAAACCTTTAACAAAACCCAAAGCAACAAATCCTGTATTTCATATTGATCTAGAATGGACCAATAAATTAACTAACAATTTTAAAAATGTGTTTTACAATATAGCAAAATATACAATCAACTCAAGTGAGATGTAGGGGAGACCGGGGTTAGTTGGCTCAGGGGCACGTTGGTCTTTTGGCGTTTAAAAATCGACAACAGGGGGCAG
>JAQFZQ010002412.1:0-14048 GCA_034696005.1 Glomeris marginata | reverse complement strand
AGTTTCTTTTTACTTCATCTTTCTGCTTATTGAAGAAAACTGGCAGGTCAAAAACCGTTTCAGTTCACCTTTAAGAAATAACCGTAAAAAAATAATATATGTTCTCAGATACCTTTAGCCCCATGAGATTTATCAAGATATAAATGTTAATGCTAGTGTCAGTATTTCTTCTCTTTTGCATCCATAAAATTATAATGATAATTCGTTTTCATGAGCTGTATACTGGATGTGGACATTATGCAGAGATGTCTTCAAACAAGCATGTTGGAGTAAGATATAGTAGAATGGAGCTGTTAGCATTAATGCTACAGGTCAATTATATATTTTGCCTCAGATAAAGCTTTTTACCCACAGTGTGGTTGGATATCATTACAATTTCGACACCATCTTTTAGCAGAGCACATAAATATTTATAAATATTTACAAAGCTGTTGTATAGATATAAATGTCCATTTAAAATAAAAAATAAATAGTGAAGTATATCTGAAAAGGTGACTTTTTAAGAGTAATATTTGGTGGACTTAATTTGATATAGATTGCTTTGAAATGTTCACATTATTCTGAATGTTATTTTAAACTATATTCTTCGGTTATATGGTTGACTTTTCTTCAGTATTTCGATGTAGGCTATGTCAAGCCATATCAAACATATTATGAAACTGGCATTGGTAGGATTAATAAAGACATGTGATGTGTTTATCTTTAAGTGGTGGCTTATCGGACCCAATGGTTGGTCAAATTTAGCATTTTCAGATCATCAATTTGATTTAGCTAAACGAACAAATAACATGTTTGAAGCAGTTGATTACAACAAGTATTTGCTGTCCCTGATAAAATATGGCAGGTGCATGCGATATCGATCGATGCGCCATGTGCAGATGGAAAATTGTATAGTTTTGCACAGCGATCATTTTGGCCTGCCACAGTGTTGCCATGGGTGGTTCACGAAAAAGATTTGAACAACTGAGACGTTATATGGACAGTCGCAATTTGCCCATTGCACAGATTCCCTTCTGCAACTTGGTCCCTAAAATATCATTTTTGGTGCGATGCTATGGCATTGATCTAAGCAGCCAAACTACGAGCAGATGTGGTAGCATCTGCTTAAGATCTAACCAGATTCTGGTCATCTTGCTTCAGCTATGCCTCTGTGCAGCTTGTGTTGTCTCCTTCATGGGAGCCATATCAATATCTGCTGTTCTGGCCTTCTCTGCAGTGGCTATTACAACATCTGTATTGTCATCTGTTACCTGTTATGTAATGCTACTTGTCCAGAAACCACGATTTACTGCTTTCTTCAAAAAATTGCTTGCATTAACTTCCAAAATATTTCCTGGCACAATTGAGTGTTACCAGAGGACCTATCGTGTTTGGGACCTTACAGTGACTATTATCTTTGTCGGCTGCCTCGTCCCTTATTTAACTCAGAGGGTAATTTTCCATCATGTAATGGAAGTGCCACCAAACGATGACGGCTATCAGTTTAATGACAAACATGATCTGCATGAGAAGTACTTTACTTTGCTCCTTATTACTAAAGTGTTGGTGGAGTTAGTGATCATGTATGTGAAGTTGTTCGAGTTCGTGTCCATGTCATTATTTGCATTCACGTGCTGTTGTTTCAAGTTTTTGTTGCGAGAAGTGTCTATCGCATTGCAAAGAGAGGTTCAGTCACATAAGTATGAGTCACCCAGCACCTTGGAATCCATGAAGGACATATACGACACCCACAGGGATATATGTGGCTTGGTGGCAGAAGCTGATTCCTTGTATGCACCTTTCGTACTCGTGTGGTGTGCAGCCCAAGTGCTCAAGATCTGCTTTTGGATAAGATCTTTCAATTCAGATCTTTTGGGTGATATTGCAACTCATTACTACGCAGCTGTTGTCGTTTTAAATGTATTTTCTGCAGCAGCTCCATTTCTTCTTGTGTCCCTTACTGCAGCTGTTGTCAACCATAAGGTAAATGATGTTCTTAATCCTATCAGTTTCAAGTTATGTATGTTTGAAAGTAGTACAGAATATGTTTTGATTTTGTTTTCAGATTGTGTCATCTATGAGGGTTTGCATGTATACACAAAGCACAGCTTTCGATGACAAGGTAAGTTTTCTTATCAAAATACATGTACATATATCGATCCTATATAAAACCAGTAATCTGCCATTGTATATTGTTAACATTAACCTTCCTTAATTTTAAATTTATGAAATGAAAAATGTATTTGGGTTTAGGCAATGTGTAGCAAGAGTTTGCTATAACAACTAAATGTGTCTCAAGATTTGAATGTAATTACTGGAAACTCGAATGTGCGGATATGGTGCAACAATTTTCGTAGTTGACAAAACCTGATTTAGAACGTTTAACCCGGTTTGGGAATTTACCCACTCGAGCAACCTACGTGTAATAAGGCGGAACATAAATTCGGCTTTGCAAATATTTTTAATCGATTTTAATTTCATGTCCATAATTATTAGCTCAAGCTTCACCATTTATTTTACATCACTGAATTGCAAGTTTCTCCTTCTGGTTTAACTGCTTGGAGGTTCTTCATTATTAGCAGAGCGTTTATCTTGACGGTACATACTCGTATTTGTATCGGAGCACATTTTCTAAAATCTAATGGCAACCCTGAACTTGGTTTTAATTCTTTTACAGGTGGCTGGGACTGTAGTCACATATACCCTGGTTCTCTATGGGCTTACATAAACACCATTAATTAATTGCGTGGGTTATCACACGGTGACAAATTATGCAATACATATGATTCAACTAGTGACCAACATTATGCAATGTGTCTTGTTATCACCATACTTCAGAAACACCTGGCACAGTTATGTTCTCGCACTATCAAATCAATGATTTCCGTTGTGTGGCAAACTTTTTTGCGATCTATTGGGAAATATAATCATCTATATATATTTGTGGTCTGATTTCAGTTTAATGAATTAGTCTAAGCTGGCGCCCCAAGAAGGTACTATATAGTGTTCTGGAAATAGCAATGCTCCGGATCTACGAGTCCAAGAAGACCAAGGCTAATAGATCTTCTAAAAAACTAGTAACAACATGGCCACAGTGCGTAGACACCAAAATTGCCATTATAGATAATGAAAATCCCACATTGGATATCATCAGCATAGATGTTCCATTGGATGAAAGTACCAAGTCAAATAATGATTTTGATGATGATGAAAACGTTACTGCAGTTTCGAAAGGATTCATCCCTGTGGTATTTCGGATTTTGACGGTGATATTGAGACTCTTTGGCATGCATCTGCACATGAATGCCAGTGGCCGGTGTCCAATTCGCTGTGCCTGTTCTGCATTAGCAATCTTTCTTGCCGTAGTCACTTGCATTGCCCAACTTGGTCTGTCGGTGTTTTTCACATTTCATCTGGTGTATTCCTATGAAATAGGCGACCCAAATCTTGTTATCCCACTGGCGGTCATCATTACGTACAGTGTGTCCACTTTACTGATTCACATTGTGCTCCTTGTCAAGCAGAGTAAATTGCAAGATTTACTCCGAGCTTTGCATCTCAATGCGCCTCTGATGGTTGCAAAATACTCCGAATCGGAGCTAAAGAGGAACGCTGGGAAATGGATGATGAAGGTAAAAATACTCGTAGTACTGTCTATATACCAGGCGCATTTAAAAAATAAGGGCTGTTTGTTTATAAAAAATGAATAAATAAGAGAAACAAATATGTATTAATTATTCCATGCACATGCATCCCAAAGCTATTTGTTATGTAAATATACTAATTTTTGAAGCGCTCCTGGTATCGTAAAATATTTTTTAATAACCTCTGCATAAAATTCCGCTGCCTGAAAATTCAGTCTGTTCCGGGCTTAGTCCAGATGATCTGCACCTTAAACAATCCTTGAAAAAAAAACTAAGTTTTTTGGGTACTAAGTTTAATGTACAAGTATATAAACTTAGTAAAAGACCCCTTTTCGCTTGAATTCATGCCATTTAAAAAAATGACCAGCGGGAGAAATACGGTGTTTTCGCTTGGGGGTTGAACCAGGGACCGTACGCATGTGAGGCGCAAGTCATAAAAGCTACACTGACCAGTGCGTTTGCTTCATCGTTTCAATTGTTCAATGGCCAGCAATGGCTGTAACCCTGCTTCGGTTTTTGTGATCGAAATACTCGCGCATCTGGCCTAATGACCGACGAAAAAATATCGATGGATTGAAATGTACTGTGAGACTGGTATGTACAAAAACATCAGCTGTCTACGATTTGGGGAAGTTAGGTTAAAATGTGCTGAAAGAAGTCCATTGACCAAACAGGCAAACGCCGTTCACAAAGATTGTGTTTTAACTTGTAAAAATGGATTGCATCAGATGGATTCAAGGAAAGTTAGGTGTTGAAATTAGCAATGCTTTGGAATGGTTGGACAAGCTGAATTAGCTCAGGTGGCGAAATTTTATGCAGAGGTTATTAAAAAACTATTTTACGATGCCAAAAGTGCTTCGAGAATTGTGTTCGTTATGCAGCTTGAAAGAGTAGAATTTTCTTAAAGTTATGCGTGGGGTTGCCAAACATCTAAAAATTGTTTTCATTGTGGGTTTACACGTGTTTTTCTCAGTGTACAATTGATAGATGTAGGTATGCGCTATGGGAAGGGCAAGGTATACCAAATTCAATTAGTACCTAAATATTGACAGCTTGCTTTCTTACGGATGTAGATATTGGTGGGAACGTTATGGTTCTTGGTCCTATATGCCGTGGAGGCCTTCTGCTTCAATATGGGAACAAGTTCAGTCAAACAAGCTGCGCCGAATAATACCACAGCAAAACAAATGACTAGGTTGGAATTTGAATGGGCAACTAACACCACCCAAGCTACATTGGAGTTCATAGAGGGCTATCTCATGTATGTCTGGGTGTGGTTAGTACACGTGTTCAACCTCTTCGCGATGTGCCTGTTTGTGTATACAACTCAAATGATCAGTTACTTCCTACATAAGCTGCCATCAGTAGCTGATGTAATCACTGCACGCCATCGAGAAAAGGCACTCAGAGCATTTCGTAAAAGACACCATTTGATTTGCTCACTTGTGGGAGATGCTGACAACATCTTTTCAGTTGTGTTGTTCATCTGGTATGCAGCAGAATTGGTCAGCACCTTACTTATCATCAGCTCCATGAGGGACACAAATTGGTTCGCTAGTTTGTACCTCGGGTTCGAATTATGCTGCATACTGGCAACCTCAATTTTAAGTTTTATCGTCCTTTCAGTCAATGCTGAGCATGTTAACAATAAGGTTACATTCCCTTTCATATTATTAAAGTGCCAAATTATTGGTTTCCTGCATGTTATACAAGGTGTTTCATAAGCCATTTGGAGGACTTGCATCGCATAATAAAAACGGATTCCTTCAATCGGTTCTACCACCCTTCCAATTTGCAACGTCTTGAATCACCCTGTATGTGCGAATTTCACTTTAAATCGAGAGCGAGAATTCAATCATTTGGCACATCATTTGACATTTTGTGGCATTCCATAATGCATATTGCACATACTTTAACATATATTATTAGATTATTACATCTTTACGGCCTCTTCGAGAACTTGATGATATTCAGTCGATGGCAAGTGCACATGTACGTAGGTTTCATTAATTAATTATGAGTGCAGAATTATTTCGCATTGTATATTTGTAAATGAAGATGTCTCTTTGCCTGTAGATGACTGTGGGAAATCTGAATTACCTGGTAAACTTGATTGCATCTCCAGTGAGCTTCACGGGTTGGGGATTCTTTTCTATCAGCCGTGGATTCATGCTAACTGTGAGTGACAACGCCCTATATAGTAATTTTACTATATATCCCATTCACTTAAACTACGGCACTCAAGATGGCAAGTTGTCCAGCTTCCATTGGGGATAGTTCAATGGTGCTTATCATTGATATGCAATAGGAAATATTCCCAAATTTAGGGGAAACTGGTCTGCAGCCTCAAGCTTGAGAGATGTAGTTATACAGTAAATGGATATTAGTACTTGTATAATACGTACATGCTAATTAAAGTTGTTTTTGTGATTATTGCTATCCAGATCATTGGAACTATGGTAACATATTCTATGTTTTTGTATGGAATGTGATAAGGAAACAATGTATACAGGATGTATCGGAATAAAACTAACGAATTGTGTATAGGCATATAAAGGCGGGAAATTTGAACACAATTTTCAAATTAACAGATCTGGAAACGCACCATTTGCAGGTTATGGACCTTCAAACCACCCTTGGGCATTGCATTCATGATACACTGGACAATGAAGAGTGTATGCCTAATAGCTTATGCAAATGATGTTTCAGCACGACTGTGTGTGCTTGCACACTTCTCGGTCGCTGTCCGAGCCCATCACACATTCGGAGGACGATGGATTGGACGAGGTGGCCCAGTGGTGTGGCCTGCATGCTCACCCGATCTCACCCCACTTGATTTTTTCGTATGGGGCCACTTGAAGAGTGGCTGCGGTGCACCACATTGACAACATGCCTGGTATTTTTGAGAGGGTGTATGGGAACTTGCAATGCAGGAACAACGCCTGCATTGACGTTGGTGGCCATCTATTTGAGCAACTTCTGCAGCAACTACACATGTGATCTTCAGCACTTACTCTTCATTTCCCAGTGTATCATGAATGCAATCAATGCCCACAGGTGGTTTGAGGGTCATAACCCGGAAGCAGTGGACTTCTGGATGTGTTATTGTGTGAATTGTGTTCAAATTTCCCCCTCAATATGCCTGCAAAGTTTGCATGCAGATTCTATATTCTGTATAATAGATTTTCTCAGCGGTAATGTAATCAATTATATAATCCGCAAAGTATGTAATTATAGTACTATAGCAAAAACTTTTTGAGCTATTCGTAAATCAATATTTGTAACATTTATGCTAATGGAAGCAAATAATGTGACGAATTGCTGTGAATATTGAAAGTGCATTAAAGTGTACTTATAATTGACTAGCATAGAATATTTCATTATTGTGAGATGTTTCAATTGAGTATTTACCAAGATCATCGATTAGGTTAGTCGTTTAATGTAATTACATATTTTGAAAATCGATTTCCGTCTCACGTCTTCAACGATGCAGTAGGAGGGTGCATGTGTATAATCAAAAGATAAGCATGGTGTCTAAAGCCATTTTCCCAGAATCTAGTCGTGGTCGTTTCTTTAAAAAAATGTCAAGTAGGCGAAGTACAGCAGATTCGAAAAACTTTTACTCGGAAGGAAATGAAAATAATGAAAATGTATTTCCATTTACGACTGCATTTATGTTCATGCATGGCATTGGTGTGTTCAGAAGAAGAAAAGGATATTCGGTTATCATTCTTCGCATTTTGGGGATAATAGTCTACTTGGTGCAATTGCTCTCAATTTCGTGTTTTTCGGTTGTGCTATATTTCATTTACCAAGATAAAAATGGGATCCGTCTTGATTGGTACACTCCTTGTGTAATTGTCATCTCAAACATCACCTCGTTGCTCTCGCACTACACACTCCGCAAGCGTGAAACTCAAATCACAAAGATTATGTTCTCATTGTTGTCCCTGACCACTTCAATTTACGAGTTGACATTGGGAAAAACTTCAGGACAAGCCGAAATGAAGAAATGGGTTAAATTACGTGATAAGATGACGACATTGTTTTTCATCATTTTCTTTGCTGTGCAACTGGGCCTTCAGTTGAAATTCACAAACCACGAGAACATAGACGATCTGGCATGCAAACTAGGTTTAGACGAAGCAAACAACCACACTGTCTGCGAGTTGGGATTTTCATTAATCCGAAATGTTTCCATCTTTGCACTTTGGTTCGAAAGATTCGATGTAGCTGCAAGCACTTTATTCTCAGCATTTTGTGCAATTTTGCACTACGCGTATGTTAACCTACAGAGTCTTCAGCAACAATGTCCACTTACTGAAAAGTATTTAGAACTTTTCACAAAGTTGTACAATGAACTCTGGGAACACGTGGAGGAGATGAATGAAGTTTTCAAATTTTTATTGTGCATTTGGAGCTGCAATTCCTTGCTGAGTATTTGTTGCTGGATACGAGCTCTCAAATCTGGGTACAACGATACGGAGCAATCGTACATTTTTTTCATTGCTGGACGTATTATTGTAGCAGTTATAACATTTTTTGGATATTCTATGTGGGCAACAATAATCAACAACAAGGCAAGTTGAAAACAAAATGTGCAATGCAAATAGTTGTGTTGTAATTAAAATTGTAATTAATTCTAGTGTCTTTCAGCAGGTTGGCCAATATCATGCATCATTTATAAAATACGAGAACAACATAAGTGTGCAGGTGAGTTACCTATTGTTTTATCTATTTTAAATAGGGAATACCCGTACCTATATTATTGCGTTTAGTAACTACCAGTATATACAACTTATTCTGAAATCTGGTATTCTTGCAGACCAAACTGAATTACATCTTGCGCACTATCAATGCAAACAACTGTAGCAGAGGTTTGACTGGTTGGGATTTCTTTACTTTCAACAAGGAATTCTTGTTGTCGGTTTGTATATTTCGTGTAATCTCGTATAGGTATAACTGCATATTAGAACCTGGAGTGGGTAGGGGCCAGATGACTTGGCCCAAGTCAATCATTGGGACCCACCTGCGGCATACACTGATTGGTTCATTCGAATATTTGAAAAGTACACTGTGGGGAGGAAGGGAACACAGTTACGGTTTTGGGCCGTTACAAATTACCTGTTGCCACCCTAAATGTGGAAATTACAAGGTCACCATTTTTAAATTTACGATTAATCATTATATTCATCCAATTGAAAATTTTGATTACCTACCCAGTTTCTAAGCAATAATCAACCTCGTCTTTTGCTAATTCACTTTTTGAGTACTACAGAATCTGTGGACCCTTCCTAGCCGATTTAATCATCATTGTACGACACCACTTGACAGCATTCATTCTTATTTACACTTTAAAAATGAGTTATTATTGTACCATTAAGCTAGAGCTCACTAGGCCATGTATAGGTGTTAGCAAACAGTCTATTATACGAGATTCTTATACCTTCATATCTTGCAAGATTTGTTCAGGAATATACTATAGCATTGCTTGGCTTTTTCGCCTGCAAACTATTCGAAAACCATCCATCGAAAAAATCATAATAATTCAGAGTCAATCTACTGCACCTAATCTACACATACTGAACTTTTGGCATTTTTTAGAAATTGCACATAATTCACTGACAGTTCTCCTTTAAATGTCGTGCATCATTTCAATGTGTAAAATGTTTTGTCATAGCTGGTTTTATCGTAATTGAAATAGTGTAACATGGTTAATTCCATTTTTCCTTATATACAGTGTACAGTGTACGCCTGTATTTCCCAATTAAAACCAACAGCTAGGATGAATTGTATTAGTAGCGCAAACTCTGCTATTCGCGCTTAAAAGTGAACTGACAGGGTTTTGTAAGGTACCCTGATAATTGGTTTGTAAGTAGCTATGTGTCCCTTATACACTGGCGCAACCAGAAATCCATTACAAATTAAAAAAACAAAGTTATACGCGTTTTACCACCCAAAGCGTTTCTATGGTTTCTATGGAAAAGGCACTGAGAAAGGTACTGACTTGCGAACAACTGAGCAATGGCTGAGCGTATAACTTTTTTTTCAATTTGTCTTTAATGCCAAAATAAGTTTTTTTTTTAGAAACCATTTCTATTTAGAGTTCAATATGTAGTCTCATACTTTCTTTTACAGGCTCTGGGGACTATTCTAACATACACTCTGGTGCTCTATGGAATGGGTTAAAAAGAAAAACATGTTATTTTCATTAGTAATTATATACGTAGATAGGATTTGATGAATTCCTTAACACATTTTAAGTGCAATATTGTGTAATTTTGCCAATTAAACAATGCACTTCAAGTTTATAAAAAGTATTTTGATATTTGCAGCTGAAAGAAAAATTGTCATTTTTACCTTGCAAAGCTTTTATACCAATATAAAGCTTTCTCAAAGGCTCCTGTCGACATTTATAATGTAAAGATGACTGCAGGAGGAATAATCAACATGGCTTTTACAGTATACTGTATTCCTTTTGCAGTCCACGGTTATCGAAAATATGTTACAAGTATTTGACCATTACTTCATCTCACTTTTTATTTTGTGCTTTAATTTGGCTTTTTCAAGTTTATTAACATTGATAACATTCCATACATAATGTAGTTAGTCCGAAATTGCATTGTAGGATATTTCTCTTGTGAAAGACAGATTCAATGCTTAAAATTATGCACAACCCATGTTAAATAATAACACAGTACAGATAGCGTATTTCCTAAATAGCTGTAAATGCGTATTGAGGTACTAATTACTGTGATGCTTTTTAGTTTATTACATTCTTCATAGAATTTTGGAGAAGTAGTACCCATGACATCACTAGTCCAGCAATCTAAATAACGAAAACAATATCATTTGTTACAATTTTATATCCATGCCCCTAGAACACATTAACCCTGTATTGCTTGTAACGTTCATTTCTGGACTAAGCCATAAAACAAATATATTTACGCATATTTTCTTTACGTACTCCGAATAAAGTAGAATACTTTAAATTATAAAAGTCCCAGGCTGAGATGAAATTGTGCTGCAGCGAGCTTTCTCCACAAAGTAAGAGGTATTCTTCTAGCTGTAACAAATATAACTTCGATTAGACACGTTCGAAAAAAGTACTGTTCACACATGCATTTATTTATTTGTGGTTTTGAAGAAGAACAATTTTCTCATGGTTCACAAGTTTTCGTTTTAAAACTAGCTTAGGCAGTACATAAAGTTTATTGAACTGTTGGGTAAAAGTTATTCAGTGTAGATAAAACTAATAACCCTTCCCAAATAAGTAAATTTTGTAAGTGGTATTCTTAGACATATGTGCATACACATGGCCATGTCCTAATTTGCCCTATACAAACCCTTTCTCTCCGAGTGGCCTCAATACCCCTAGATGGTGGGACCACAAATTACCAATTAGGGATGCTGTTTCTGTTCTCGAGCTTTCCTAGAACTCTTAAGTTGGAGATTGATTTAGGTAATGATCATAATGAGAGTTTGGAAGGTTCGAGAACAAGTAAATATACACATCTCTACAAAAAGTAAGAGCACCAGTGCTCTTGAGCTCAGTCTTTACGATTCTCCAGGAAAGTGCTAGCCTAACCGTTTTGAACTTATTCCGACCATCCGAGGAAACTCAGATGCTCGAAGTGTAAGCCTCGATTACAACCCGAGAGTAATATCAAGAGTGGATTAGAGGGGTACGAATATTAAACTTGGGAGGCCCGTCTGGGGTACGTCTTCAAAGATCAAACCCATCTTTAACATTGAAAAGAACCTAACAACTTATGGCTGATTATGCAAATGGAATGGGATGCATGTTTGTTCTGATGGGTGTTTTGGAAAGTGCTGTGCATTTCATTTAAAGGAGAACTGACATGATAATACCTTAGATAACAGATTTCAAAAATATTTGTCACTTGTTATCAAGTAGGTAGGCCCTATACTATACTCACGCCATTGTAAACTTTCCCTTTTCCAATTAAAGGATTAGCTCAGTCCACTATGTATTGTCCTCTATTGTCCTACGAGGGGTTACCAGACGTTCCCTCTCGATTTTAATTTGTGAACAATAGAGAACTGGGATAATCCTTTAATTGGAAAAGGGAACGTTTACTCTGGCGTGAGTATACATGAGGTTACAAAAAAATTGAGCCTGATTAGTTGAGCGATTGCAGAGATATAGGTAACCATTAGTCGTCTCCTATATACCAATAACAACGGTTCCACAGAAGTTCCACACTTGTCAATCACTCTTGCAAATCCCAACTTCTATCGCTTTCACAGAGATCCCGTTTCAAAACTTCATTTATGCACCGTTTTACTTTGTGAAGTTCCATTTTCAGGGTACCTTACAAAACCGTGTCAATTCTCCTTTAACTTTTCAGATGCCACAGTGATACATCAATAGCGTTTTAGGAATTCTGTAATTTATATACCCTTATTAGTTTATTTCTTTAATTTATCCCCATATGGTGTAGTGACTATATAGCTTTATGCTTCATAAAATCCACAACTCCCACCCACGCCCAAAAAGAATACATTTATTCAGCACCCCTAGGTTTTTGATATAAACATTTTCCATACTGCTTTTTTCTTGTGTCCAAGATGTCTAATTCGTCTTTCATTGAGGTTCTTCTGCGGATTCAAGGAACATAGTGCTAATTTTTTCTATCAATATTAAAATTGTTTAGATGGTTTATAAAATTTTTTAAATAGTGAATATTCTACTTTAATACTCGCCTGTCGGTTGACTGCTGCACCGGTGATGCATAGCAGGATGGCGTACACAGCGCTTGAACAAAACTCGAATATAATGAATGCTTTTAATTGCCAGTGTTTGTAATAGTCAAATGCAGTGGCATATATTATTAGGGATGCCGTATTTGAGAATAGCCAAAGAAATAAATTCTTTTGGAATAGATCATTACACGCTTTTACAGTATCAGAAACGGCTATGTAACGCTGTCTTAAAGTTCTCAGCTGCAAGAATGGGGACACTGAAATAATTAAACTGTCTGCACACGTTTTAATGGATTTGAAACATTCATTTAGAAATATGCAAGAAACGCAGTAAAAATACATGATAAACAAGTTTAAGGTTGAGAGAAAACATGTTGCAAATATTTGATGTATGAAGTCAATGTACATCGCTATGCGGTTTCCTAAGAATGTTTTGAGCATCTTATTTCCTTTTGTCTCATAACCATTAAGCACAAACCATTCGATGTATTTGCCATAACTTATGCGGATAGATACGCCCAATTTGATTACACCCCATAGACATAAAAGCCAAGATGTCCACTTCACATAGCGGAAACAATTCCCAGATAAGTTTTGGCAATTGCGGGCAACTAGGTCATGCAAAGTTTTTAAGAAATTCTTCAAATCTGTGCGTTTTGTTAGAACCGATAAGTACGATACTGAAGATTCAAGCAAAAAAAATCGGAAAGTTATTTGTAAGGATCCGATAACAAATCTTATGCTTGCTGGAATGACGTTAATATTTGTAATGACAAACAACAGCATTCCTGGCGTTTCAGCTAATCTAAGCAAGCCAAGTGAAAGAAAAATAGCGCAAACTATTGTGTGATAGACAACCAAACATACAAGCCTCAGCGTTGTACAACACGGTTTTGTTTCCCAGGAAATACTTATTCCAAACAATTTCAAGCAAAATAATACTGGGGCCATGCATGAGAAAACGCTGTTTTGCGATTCCATTTTCCGAAAAGACAATATACCACAAAAGATCTGTTGTGGTGATGTGGAATAGGTTGCACATTTATATAAGTTGTATTTTTTTTTTCAGGAAACATAATGCAATTTCGTTGATAATTTTTTATAGTATCACCTAACGTTAATTATTTAATTAGTTACAGGATATTAATATATACTGCATTTAAATTGTATCCAACACTTGCAATTTGTCCTTCTCAGTGTAATAATTATTGTGAGATATCAAGTTATTGCGTTTTCAAGTGACATAGTACTAATTGCACAGCATATTGGAAACAAGATAACGGGTATCAATAAGTTGTAATCGGTGAAGGTGTGTGCTGATACCGCAATGCTCTATAGGGGCGGAAATAAAATATTACGTAATTTTTGTATTGATAATGATATACGATCCTAGTTGCAGTAATTTTTTGAGTTACAATGCACGTGTATAGTTGCCAAACGAATTCCGTTTTACACAGGGAGAGACGGGGGCCCGTAACCTACCAATAGCGTTATACAGCGTGTCCGGAAAGTCTGGTCATTTTGTTAATAACTTGAAATTGAAGTGAATATTTGTTAATGTACTGACGTTTCCATCTGTAATGTCATAGGGGGACATTCATTAGTGACAATATTTTTTATTTTGGAACATTCCGTCAAGGTCATTCCAAATTTATCTTTGCCAGTTTTGAAGATAGGTGGGTTGTATAAATTAGAGAT